>MJUU01017758.1:0-28019 GCA_002080025.1 Modiolus philippinarum | reverse complement strand
ATGAAAAGGATAACTTAGCTAAGGACAGAGCAATGCAGCAGGGAGATAATTTTTAGTTTTAAGCAAATTTTCGAAAATTTTGATATTGCAAATTCTGTTAGTAAGTATTAGTCTTTGAAATACTGACTACTGCGGAGTTGATGATACCCTCTAGGGCTAACAGTGCAAAAGATGTGGCATCGACCCTGTGGCAATGAATAACAACATACCGAAATTTAGTTTCTTCATATGGCCATTTTGACAACTTAAAATACGTCTCTTCAGTGCAGATCAAGTCAAAACATTTGGAAGGCATGTAAAATCTGATAGAGAACAAATAACCTTAAAAGATCTAAATGAAAAGCAAAAATAAGCTTAGGACAAATCTATGCAAGAGGGGGATACTCCTAAGTTTTTTGCAAAATTTCTAAAATTTTGATATTGAAAGTTTCAAATAAAAATAATGTTAGAAATTAATATAAACAAAGATCCATACTGAATCCTTAAATAGAGTATGCTAAATGAATAGGCATTGCTGAATAATCTAAAATTTATATTTCATTTGGAGAAAAAAAATATCAAATTTATTTGTATTGAAAAATCAAAAAATAAATATGAACGAGATCACTTATAAAATAAAAGATAAGACAGAAATGAGTATGAATAAATTCTTAACTAGAATCAGCGACATCACAGGTTAAATAGTATTCATTTCACAATTTTGGTTAAGTATTAAAGGAGAAAACACTATATAAAAAAATAGATGTACAAAAGCTGGTATAGAACAAAAAAGCCAATAATAGGATCTGACTTGGAAGCAAAAATTGGACAGAGCTTTGCAAGAGGGCAATACTGCAAAAATTTCAACAAAATTTTAAAAAATCAAATCTATATTGGTAGTTTCCTAATAAAATCGGTTCTCGGGAAAGTTCTGAATTACTGACTACCGGATTGGTGAAATTCTCTGGAACTAACAATGCACCACCAGAGACGTCGACCCAGTGATATATACTAAATATCGAAGATTCTGTAAATTTTGTTCCTACCTATGACCATTTTGACAAAGTATGTCTATTTAGTTGTCATGGCCGCATAAGCATTATTCATTTTTTTTTACTTTTAAAGCCTTTTCATGACAACATGACCGACCTGGTTTGGGATGAATGAATATGTACAGAGTTGCTGGGAACTTCGTTTATATATAGAATAATGGAAGTTTTGTTTTTAATACAAGAAATATTGGCAAACAATAATGGACGAGCCCCTTGTATTAAAAACAAAACTTCCATTATTCTTTTTATCGGTAATTAACTAAATCATTTTTAAAATGAATGTAAATTTCCAACAAATCGTGAAATTGACTAGTATTGATTAGTAAAGGAATTTGTACCATCCGGTAAAAGTCTCTGTAAGATGTATATTTCTTTGTTTCATTGATTCTGATTGACAAAGTAGGCGTGGCCTAAGATACTTTTTGCCAATATTTTTTCGTATTCGGACAGTAGCAAATACTGAAAAATATTTGCTTCGTGAGATCAAAGGAAACTCATACAAATTACCGATAAACTAAAATATATGCAAAAAACCCATTTCGCTGCGAATTCGAGCAGATTAAGACGTGTACGTACAGAAAAATATATGGCCGATTTAAAGTACATCTGCATGGAGCACTTATTGCATGATGCACTTTATTAGGGTCTTAGATTAAACATACGATAGGGATTACCGACATTACCCGATCATCGAATGCAATCCTTGAAAGCTGAGCTGTCTAAGGCACCAGACGGAATGCAGACGGTTTTGCCAAAAACGTCACAAAAGTATAGCTTCCAATTCTGCTGGGGGAATGACCAAAACTGAGCCGATACAAATTTGCAGAGACAGCACTGTTAGGCTGATTTTCAATCTGATAATTTATCCAACAAAATTTATTGTTATGCACTTTGAGTATTTTTGTATATGAAAACCACTAGATCGATGCCAATGCTGGTTCTATTCACCAGCCTAGTTGTCTGACTTGTCTGACATGAAATTTTAAAAATATTACTGTTTTTATAAAAAAAAATTCTAATCCCTTAAAGATACTGAGGCTTCGTTCCATGTATTTCTTTAATTAAAAAATGCATTACTTGCAGATTTGGGAAAATTACACTAATAAATAAACATATTTTTCCCGCGCTTTTCTGAAGAAAATGCGGGGATATTGTTTTGGTCCCGTCCGTCTGTCCGTTAGATGGACCTTGTCAGTGGAACTCCTCGCTCATTTTTGGATTTAGTGTTTTAATTTTGTTTTAGAATTGTTGCATATATACTGCAGATGCGCAATAAGCTTTCGGATTTTATAAATTAGTCTTGATGCAAACAAGAGGCCCCAAGATGTCGATTTTGACACATGTGAGCTTTTCAGTGGAACTCCTATATTTTTTGATTTATGGATTTAATTTTGTTATAGAATTGTTGCATAAAGTCTGCAGATGTGAAATGAAGTTTCGGAATTTTGATTGGTTCCAACTTTGGTAAATTTCCTGAAAATGTTAAAGACTCATAATTTTTAACTTTTAGCATATGCTTTCATTTTTTTACAAGAGTTTGGAAAAAATAAAATTTTGAATACTTAGAATTCTAAAATATGATTTCAATTTTGGAAAATATCCTGAAAGTCTCAAAGACCACTTATTTTTTGGAATTCTACCTAGCAACCATACATATAGTAATTTGTTTCAATTAGAACTAACATTTTCACCAACTAAATTTCAAAAATATTTGATTCCAAATTTGGTAAATTTCCTGAAAGTCTCAAAGACCACTTTTATTTTGGAATTCTACATAGCAACCATACTGTTAGGATTTGTTTCGATTAGGGCAATCATTTTCACCAATTGGATTTCAAAAATATTTGATTCCTATTTTGGTAGATTTCCTGAAAGTGTCAAAGACCCCTTATTTTTTGGAATTCTACCTAGCAACCATACTGTTAGGATTTGTTTCGATTAGAGCAGTCATTGTCACCAATTGGATTTTCAAAATAATTGATTCCAAATTTGATAAATTTCCTGAAAGTGTCAAAGACCACTTATTTTTTGGAGTTCTACCTAGCAACAATACTGTTAGGATTTGTTTTGATTAAGGCAATCATTTTCATCAATTGGATTTTCAAAATAATTGATTCCAAATTTGGTAAATTTCATGAAAGTCTCAAAGAAAATCTCATTTTTTAAAATTCTACCTAGCAACCGTATATCCTTGTATTCTTTCTTAGTAAAAATAGTGACTATCAATCATTTTTGTGTCGCCTGCGTTCACACAGTGGCGACATATAGGGATCACTATCCGTTGTCTTGCATCGGCGTCGTCGGCGTCACAAAAATTTCTGTCGCATTTTTCTCAGGAACCATGTATCCTAGCCTTCTACAATTTGGCATGGAGTATCAGTATGGGGACCTATACCGTGTAATAGAGTTAAGAATCTCTCGCATGCCCACTTCCTGTTTGACGGAACTTTTTTTCGTATTATTACGCAGGCGACACATGTCTTCCGTGGAAGACTTACTACTAAGTTTTAAAAAATGTTGATGAAAATTACCCCAAAGGTCTATAACAACTGTTTTCTGTGTCAAACAGGTGAGTGCGGGGATGGCCATCTTTTCTGATGGCACCACTTCTAGTTAATGTTAGAATTTACAGAGGAGTTTAACAGTTCAATATGACAATCTACAAGATTACACTATCTATATATATGAAAAAACAGCTATACCAGTGTTCATCAGAACCCAGAGGTCCCCACATCCATCAACTGTCACCGCCTTTGGGTTCGTAATTCCTTCAGACGACGTTATCACTTCTCGCGCATAATGTCCGTTTGATCGGAACAGACAAACACGATTCAAATTGTAATCGGCGATAAATACATTACCGTGGCGATCTTGACAAATTCCACGGAAATCCGATTTCTCATTTCTATGTGTATTCTGTACGTTTCCCGCAAAATCTATAGTTAAAATCACTGTTTTAGAAGTAATAATGATTACATTTTCTAACGTAACTAGCATACTGTGTGGTTGTATGCTTTTTATACGGAATGTCCGTCTCACGCTTCCATTTTCGCAAACTTCATTAAATTCAGTATAATCAGCCCGCAAAATAAGAAAATTCCCATTCTTCATTATAAAGGCAACAGAACAATAATCATGGAAAAGTGAGTCCACTTTCCCTGTCCTAGTCTCTATGTTCAAAATCTTGATCTGATTTTCATAACAAGCTATGACTTTTCCCGTGTTTGCGCTAATTATACGCAACGGATTAGGGTTTTGAGGCACCGGCGCATGTCTGCCTTCAACAATTGTAGGACCATCTTTCCTGTAGATGATCACTTCTGTGGGAGATAAACGAGATACCATGCACGTAGATGTGTTGTCAATCTGCAAAAATATAGCTAAGGCCAATAGAAGATACATTTTCTTGTTTGTAAAATGTGGGAAACTGTGACATTTCATAAAAGGGTAAGAGGAGTTCAAGGTTTATTGAAGGAACAATTTCTCTCTCTACAAATCCAACAAATTTTTGAATACTTGCTATTTGGCCTGCACGAAATTTCGGTTTTTTAATTGTCAACTTTGACTGGAAACATTTATTTATCTGGAGATTCATTCTTCGGCATAATGTACCTGTTAATGTGGCCATATCCGCATGTTCGCCAAATTGTACGATATCCTCGGCGGTTTTTAATATTTTAAATACCGATAAAGATTCCATTTCATTTTCCTCAATATATGTTTGAATCAACTTTTTATCATGTCTTGATTCGTTCTCCAAAACTGCCAAATTCTGAGCAAGAAACCATATCGACGGATTTACACAGAACCTTTAAGATTAAATGCTGCCGTTTTCATTTCAGATTGTGTCTGACATATATAATCCCGGTATCTGTTCTCCTCAGACTTGGCATTTTTTACAAAATTGTTGATATATGGTAGTTTTGACTTTAATCCACAAATTGCTGTTGTTAGGGAAGCTTTCATAGACTCGGCAGCGCTATCTATTGGTAACGTTTTATGGCTGTCGTGAGCTGAGGTTTGACATTCTTGACATATTGGTATATTGCACGCCTTGCAGTAAAGAATATAGTTTTGTTTATGGTCGTTGCATGTTTGGCCAGTTTTACAGCAACTCTCCTCATCTTTCTTTGTCCTATAATCCTCTATTGTGTGACTTTGGAAAGTTTTGTGTCTGAGATGGTAGTCATGGCAACTCCTACACATAGTTTGTTTGCAGTCTGTACAAAGAGAGACCACCTCTGTTGTATCGCACATTTGACAAATTTGTTTGTCGTCTTCTCTATTGTGTTCATCGTTTTTGCTTACGAATGGATACAATTTCAAGTTTTCAATACCTTCAGGTGTGGTTAGAAATACAGCACGACAGAGAGGGCATGAGAAAGACAACTTATCTATAATCAACTCTCCAAGACATGGAGTACAGAATATGTGGAAACATTCCAGCATTCTTGGTAGGTTATACTCCGATTTACATATTGCACAAATATTGTCATTTGAATTTTTCCAATCTCTGCCATTTCTTTTGTAATAGCCCAATATAAAACGGAAGTTTTAAAGGTTTGTTAGCAGATAACATGTGTTTGTACTTTGTTATCTCATATACTAAAGTCTAATATGAATAAAAATGACATTGTCCATTAAATGAAATTTTATACACTTAAATTCGTCTACACAATGGAAGGGGAGGTTTGGCGCGCCATAAAACCTGTTTAACCCACTTTTTCTTATGAAATGCCTCTACCACGTCAAGACCATCCACCTGTTCTGCCTTTTTACCTCATGGACTTTGGCTCTTGACAATTCTGTTCGGTAGGTTTGTTATTACTCACATCTACATAATTATACATCGTGCTATCAATATGAGAAACATTGTGGAGATTAAGTAAAGTAAATACCTCTGCAGGCGCGGCAATTAGTAAAGGGGGGTCCAATTAGAAAGGAAAGTATATTTGGCCGAGCGGAGCGAGGCGCGAACTAATTTAGGGGTATTTCCTAAAAAAACATCAGGTTATTCATTAAAAAATCTAAATGGCACCATTGTCTATTTATTTTTCTTTCTAGCCTAATATCCAAAATTCTATGAATTAAAGAAGGTCTATTTTCTAGTTTCATGTCTTGACATTTCAATATATAAATCTGTTTTCGGTCACCATGACCTTCACTGAACTTGACCTTTGACCTACTTTCTCCAAAATCAATAGGGTTTCTCCCATCCTGGTATCGAACAACATATCCAAGTTTCATTTCAATAGGATGTAAACTTTTTGAGTTATCATCCGGAAACCGAATTTTTCTGAGATTTTCAGTCCATTTTCGGTCTCCGTGACCTTGACCTTTGACCTACTTTCTCCAAAGTCAATAGGGTTCCTCCCATCCTGGTATCCAATAACTTATCCAAATTTCATTTCAAAAGGATGTAGACTTTATGAGTTATCATCCGGAAACCAAATATTTCACAAATTTTCAGTCTATGTTCTGTCACCATGACCTTGACCTTTGACCTACTTCCTCAAAAATCAATAGGGTTCCTCCCCGCATGGTATGCAACAATATATCCAAGTTTCATTTTATTAGGATGTAAAATTTTTGAGTTATCATCCGGAAACAAAATTTTTCTCGAATTTTCAGTCTATTTTCGGTCAGTGTGACCTTGACCTTCTCTAAAATCAATAGGGTTACTCCCCTTCTGGTATCTAACAACATATCCGAGTTTCACTTCAATTGGATGTAAACTTTTTGAGTTATCATCCGGAAACCAAATTTTTCTCAAATTTTCAGTCTATTTATGGTCACCGTGACCTTGACCTGTGACATACTTTCTCCAAAATCAATAGGGTTCCTCCCCTCCTGGTACCCAACAATATATCCAAGTTTCATTTCAATTGGATGTAAACTTTTTTGAGTTATCATCAGGAACCAATGTTTGACGCCCGCCCGCCAGCACGCAAGCTCGCACGCCCGCCCGCCCGCAACACCAAACCAATAGCCGAGTTCAACTTCGTTGCAACTCGGCTAAAAATACATGATTGTCACGAAAAAAAGGGAGTTCCAACCCCCGGAACCCCCCTCTGGATCCGCCAATGCTCTGCTGGAAAGAAATGAGAAATGGGAGGGTATAATATAAATGTACTGTAAAGCAAAAAGACACTTTTGTTGTTCTTCTTCAGCATAAATGATAGAATTACAGCCGAAACAAAAACAATTCTATACCTATTGATAGACAGTAACAATGTATAACTAGTATGTCAATTGTTCGAAAAACAATTGATAGGTCTTTCCCTGTATTGCGTCATAATGTTCTAATTATTGATTCATAGATAATACCAATATTCTAAGGTGAATATGTACATTTATTGATTCTTTAACATGAAATACGATTTTTGGCTGTGACCTTGAACTTTGACCTTGACCTTATTTTGAAGGTCATGTCTTGCTGAACATTTTTTGTATTGAATATATGTTTGTATCTTCAATGGTATTTGAGCTATAGACAAAAACCCAATTTCGGACATCAAAAATCGGTTTTTGGTCCATAGACCCAAAACGGTTGGTCCAATCATTTCGGACCAAATGTAACAAATGTAGATCTCAACAAGACACACATTTTCTCCATACATTTAATCAGTTATTTATCACGGTTTCCGAGTTAATCCAATAACAAGGTCTGAGGTCAAAGTTCAAAGTGACCAATGACCTTTGACCTTGGTATTTTTAGATGTAACACATATCCCCAAAGATGAATGGAAAAGGTTCCAGGTTTGTATCTCTAACCCTTTTCGAGAAAAACGTACTTAAAGATGTGACGAAATTTTGCGGGGGCATAACTCATGAATGGTCCACCGTAGAGTTTCGGTCCAAATGTAACGAGGGTCCGTCATGACCTAACAAACATTTTTGCCATTACATTTCTACAGCTATCTCTTATGGTTTCTGAGTTTATCCCATACCAGTGTTTTTCGGACTTTGGGCGAAAATTCGTGAACGGAAAAAGATTTTCGACCGTTCCCTATTTTTTATCAACTAGACATGGTCCCGACTTTTGTCCCAAAATATGAAAAGGATATGTCCAACCACTTTTCTGAAAATGAGGCAGAAAAGAAGAAGAAGAAGAGAAGAAGAATAATAATCAAACGAAATACAGAAAGGTCTTTCCCTTGGAAAGGGGAAAGACCTTAATTAAACAAACACAGGACACAGACCAAATTATTTGTAAGTCATAAAAATAAATTAAACTTTATTAAAACACACCTTCTTTAATTAAAAAATGGGCAGAAGTTTGACTTGAATATAATGTGCAAGTTCATTAGAAGTTATCTTTCAAGTGCGCTAACATACACTACACTGAACAAGAGACAAAGTCAATTGGATATACGTGATGAAGAACAACAATAAAAGCTTTGTTCCATTGCTTAGTTTTGCAATGTTTTTGTAGAGACTTTGTCTCATTTGAATTTACTCCATATCCCTTCATTGTTAATTTTAGATTGGAGTTTGTCTCTCCTGCAGTGTGGAGTCCGTAAAAAGATTTCCCGTGAGAGAGATGCATGCTCTATATACATTTCAGTTACGGTGTTACCCTATGGTGATTTAAATGTTGTGATCGTCTTCCATTAGTTTTTTTTTGTCGGGCAACGGATGACAGCGATTGTAAGAACACTTTTCCAGTTAAGTTTATGTTAGTTTACGATCTGCATCCATGGGTAAAGTCACTTGGATGGTAGCGTTGCTCGACATCTAGCAATGAATTCCGCTCAAACCGGTGCTAGGGGCCGTCTGGAACTTATTATGAGGTATGAGTAAAGCTCATTGTTGAAGGCCTCATTGTTACTTCAAGAGGAAGAACAACAATAAAAGCGTTGTTCCATTGCTTAGTTTTGCAATGTACTGTAAACGTGGAAATTTTCGCGTGGGGGAAATTTTCGCTAATTTCGCGTTAGGGAATTTTACGCGAATATAACCCCCACGCGAGTGCTTTTAATAACAAACGTTCTACAATAAATTTCCAAGATCCGCGAATATCATAACCACGCGAAAGGTTTGGGTATGACACATCGCGAAATTAACCCCCCGCGAAAATAACCACGTTTACTGTATTTGTAGAGACTTTATCGCATTTGCATTTACTCCATATCCCTTCATTGTTAATTTTGGACTGGAGTTTGTCTCTCTTGCAGTGTGGAGTCCGTAAAATTCCCTGTGAGAGAGATGTATGCTCTATATACATTTCAGTTATTGTGTACTTATTCTTAAGAGAATTTCTCATATGGATGCACTATCAAACTCAAATTTTTTTTTGTTTTTTTTTGTTTTTTATAATGTCAAATTGTATTTTGTTCACCTGTTTATTTTGCCCACATCTCACTATTTTATTATGCCAAGATTTCTTACTTTTGGCTCGATGAGTGCCCTGTGGTTATTTAGATGTTGTGATCGTATTTTAGTCTTTCTGTCGGGCAACGGATGACAGCGATTGTAACAACACTTTGCCAGTTAAGTTTATGTTTCTTGACGATCCCACATCACTTGGATGTAGCGTTGCTCCACATCTAGCAATGAATTCCGCTCAAACCGGTGCTAGGGGCCGTCTGGAACTTATTATCAGGTATGAGTAAAGCTCATTGTTGAAGGCCTCATTGTTACTTCAAGATGAAGAATAACAAAAATTCGTAAAGGTTCCACGGAACCTAATGTCTCGCCCGCTAATTACATTGTCATTATAATTTGGCATATAATAGATGAGGTTGTTAGCTAGAATTTCAAGAAGTAACTGGTCTTACAGACTTGGTATCAGATAATTTTGTACAATGACTGTTTTCAATGAAATGTTGCAAAAATGTTTGGTTGCCAAGTATAATTCCAAAAATAACTGATCTTTTAAAGTTTCAGGAAATTTTCCACAACTGGAATCCAGGATTTTGGAAATTTCACTATAGAAAAAAATATTCATACTGTAAGGAACTGAAAAAGATATGGTTGCCAGGTAGAATTCCAAAAAATAACAGGTCTTTGAGAGTTTCAGGAAAGAGGTATGGCCACTCTCCCGTGAATGTGTTTCACTCAGCATACCAATTTTAGAAATGTATTAAATCTTCTCCAAAAGTGTTTTAAAATGTCAATTGTTTAATACACCATCACAACAAAATCAATTCAAATGCATTGTCATATCTTAAGACAAAAGATCCGACCGATAGATTTGCTATTTGAATGCAATTTTGACAAATTTTGACGATTTTTGTAGGTTCTTATTGAAATTCGTTGAATAGGACACCAAGAACCAAACTAAACTAACTGTCATTTTGAAGAGCAAATGTATAAACACTTGCAACAAAAAATTGGCTTTGGTTCTCGGTGTCCTCCGAGTAGTATAATCCTAACAAACACTGTGAAATGGCTAAAATAGACACAAAAGGCTATTTACAGCCATGTTCAACTGCTAATATGTCATAAAGCATACAATGTTGCCATATATTAATTTTATTCCCAGGAAGTACAATTACCACCATACTCGATTTTTTTACAACATTTGAGCATATTTTGAAAATGGCCCAACATATGAACAAAATCCACGTCTAAATGGCCATACTTCTTTACCAAAATAAGAATCAAAGATTTTTGCAATTTGACTTTGAAAATGATTATTAAACTGAAAGGAACTGAAAAGGCTATGGTTGCTAGGCAGATTTCCAAAAATAACAAGTCTTTGAGAGTTTCAGGAAATTTACCAAAATAAGAATCAAAGATTTTTGCAATTTGACCTCTGAAGATTATCATTTTAACTGAAAGAACTTCCAAAAAATAACAGGTCTTTGAGAGTTCCAGGAAATTTACCAAAATAAGAATCAAAGAATTTTGCAATTTGACTTCTGAAAATTATCATTTTAACTGAAAGGAACTGAAAAAGGCTATGGTTGCTAGGCAGATTTCCAAAAAATAACAAGTCTTTGAGAGTTTCAGGAAATTTACCAAAATAAGAATCAAAGATTTTTGCAATTTGACCTCTGAAGATTATCATTTTAACTGAAAGAAATTCAAAAAAATAACAGGTCTTTGAGAGTTTCAGGAAATTTACCAAAATAAAAATCAAAGAATTTTGCAATTTGACTTCTGAAAATTATCATTTTAACTGAAAGGAACTGAAAAAGTTATGGTTGCTAGGTAGAATTCCCAAAAATAATTGGTCTTTGAGAGTTCCAGGAATGTAAACCGAAATTCGAATAAAAAACCTTTGCAATTTCATTATTAAAAATGTATGTTTGATTCAAATTTATTAAAAAAGCATTGTGGAGTTTCAGGAAATTTACCAAAGTTGGAACTATTTTATTTCATTCTTTAGTGTTCAAAATTATGCTTGATACTAAAACATTGTTAAAATTTGTGATTGAATGTAAAAATGTCAAATATTATTGGTCTTTGACATTTTCAGGAAATTTACCAAAGTTGGAACCGGAATCAAAATTCCAACAGCCTGTTACACATCTGCTCATTTTATGGCAAAATATCAATTTTAATGTAATATTATTAAGATTCAAAGACTATTCTTCTTACTAACATTGAAATTTTTTAGAAAAAAACTAAGTCCAAACTTGGAAAATAAACAGAAAAACCAAAAACCCATTTTTTTTTAAGTTCTTACCATCATCTAACTTTTGACCACTTTTTGTGAAATTCAAATAAGATTTAATAACTTCATTTGACATCTAAAAAACCACAGGGTTAAAATAAATTTCTTGCGCAAAAAAAATAAGTCGAAATACGGAAAAAATACGGAACACTAAATAAAAATTTTCGAAATTTTTCAGCTAGAAGTAATTTTCTGACCATTTTCTTGCTTCTGTCCAAATTTCAAATGATTCCATAAAGATTTGATGAAGATATTGATGTTTAGAAAACTTTAACCGCAGGGTTAAAATAAATGTTGACGACGACGCCGACGACGCCGACGACGACGGAATTTTGGATCGCTATGTCTCGCTTTCGCGACTTTCGTCGCGGGCGAGACAATAAAAGCGTTGTTCCATTGCTTAGTTTTGCAATGTATTTGTCTCATTTGCATTCACTCCATATCCCTTTATTGTTAAAACAGTAAATGGTTATAAGAAACAAATAAAGTCGGCTAATTCGCTATTATATATAACAGCAGTTTTCACCAAACTATTACGATTGGTTTAACTATAAGCAAGGCTAACATAATGGCAAGCCCTTTTTTATTTTTAAAATCTAAAAGAGTAAAGAGTAACATTATGTTGCAACAAGTTGGGACGAAACAACGGCAGTAGAATACCGAAGGAACAAAGGAGTGAAATTTACAAAAATCGAACTCCAAAGACACGGCAAAAACGGAACACAGAAAACAATGACGTTGGACACAAAAAAACCAATGACGTTAGACAGGTACAAAGCACAGAAACAGAAATTACAACATTCAAAGCAAAGGCACTCAAAATAAGTTATTGGTCGAATTAATCCGCAGCAAAAGCATTGGCAAAAATTGGTACATTTCCTTTATAATCACTGTTGCTTATTATCTGTGTAAATTTGCTTTCAAAAAGCACAATGCTTGTTTTCGACATGCAGCCATACCCTTTTTTTAAAAAAGAGTACTCTGGCATCCTCAGTCACTTACACCTACCCAAGTCCTTGTAAGAAAATATGTCACCACGATTTCAAGACCGCTTGCGATGATTTGTTGACTTGATAACTAAGCTTGAGAGTTTACTTTAATGAGTGACAGATTGAGTTCGAGTCTCGTCTAGTTTCATCATTATTTGTCGATCTTTTTGTCTAGTTTCGGGACTTTTCTTTGAAGACCTCAAGAGGGGTAAATAGTTGGTAAAATAGTTTTCTTGAGGAGTCACAAATCGGGTTCAGGTCTTCCCTAAATTTATCCATATTTGAAGGAATTTTTCCATTTGCAGTGTAAAATTTCATTTATAAATATCAATACTATCATAATGTTTGACCTTATGAACTTGACCTTACCATGTGACGTCCTTTTTGAAAAAAAATGAAACATTGGGCGTATCTTTTGAATGGTAACTGATGTTTTTCTTGTGGCAAGACCTTATTTCATAATATTAAACCTCGTGGCCTTGACCCCCTTTTTCATTTGCTGGTCAGAGGGAGCGACGTGGTTACAGTAGAGTTTCTTCAAGCACATAAATTACCCTTTGATACTAAGCATGTGAGGTTCGCTATAGGTTTCTTCTTAGCTGCTGGTCGGGAGAATAAGTATTTAACAAAACATATGAAATATCAAACTTTAGGACTGATTGTGAAAACAGTGAGCTCCAGTTGTTTTACGAAATTCCTTTAATTTTCTTTATTTTTTAAACAATAAATTGAAACAACAAATGGAGGAAACGATCACTACTTCAAAGTCATCTCGAATTTTAGGTATTACGTGTCTCTATATCTATTTAAATATATGGATATGTGATAATAATCAGTAACTCGTGCCTTGTAACGTCTCGTACAATCAAAGTATGTCACACTGTTTTCAGAAAATCTGTACATGTTTTAAGGTTTTATGTAAGCCTACTTATTACATGATAACGAATTTATCTAAGGCATATTTACATTGTATTGATATATTCGTGTACTTTCCTGAAAATATTATTCAATATTTTATTGCCATTATACATACCTATCATGTAAAACATAACAATTACACTTCTCAAGACGAAAGGGTATTGCTGAATACCTTGGTCTCTCATTCTTTTGATTTGATCTGCACTGATGAGGAATAAGTTGTCAAAATGGATATTGGTGAAATTAATTTGATTTTGATTTGATCTGCACTGAAGAGACATGAAGTCGTCGGAAATGCATATCATTATCCGAGGGTTCTTACCATCCCAGTAGTCCAGTACTTCGGTGCTGACCGAAAAACCGATTATATTTGGAAACTTGCAATATCTATTTTTAGAAAACCTGTTTTAAACTTAAAAGTATTCCCCACTGTCTTTCACTCGAGCCTTTTTTGTTGCGTATTCTTTAGGCCACACCAAATTAATTAGTAGTTCTTTGGAAATCCCGCTCCTAAATTAGCAAAATCAAAATTTAAAAATAAAAATTATTTTCCCGCTCCTAATTTTCCAAAATCAAAATAAAAAAATAAAAATAAAAATCCCGCACGTTGAAATCAACAAAAGTTTTTACGAATTTGATTCGGAAATTATAAAAATCGAATCTGTGTCATTTATGCGCTTGATATAAGGGAAAATGCATTGTAGTTAAGCGCTATTCTGATTCAGATGGCATGGCCGCAAGAAAATGATGTGGGAATGGAGCAAAAACGGTCAACTGCCTTTTATGAATAGTCGTGAGGCGTCAAACTTGAATTATTCAAGCCGTCCTGTCTAATTCTCTCCGCAAATACTTGAGTGGTATTTAAAATCTTTTAACGGCTTGGTAACGGTTTGACATTTCCATTGTTTTCAAGATTCGTTGAATTTCGTGTTTTGCACCTACATTGTATTACAATTTTTTGTGTATGACTTGCGTAAATAAATATCAGTGTGTACAGATTAGTCCTAAACATAAGCCTTCGTTTGTTGTGCAACCTTTTATATTTGGACATTGATATACACAACGGACAAAAGTTGTTTTAGGACTAGTGGTGTGAGGTTCCTCACTGTGTTGAAGACCGTACGGTGACCCCTAGATGCTTTTTTTTAGGTCGTTTTAATCTGGATATGGGATGTTGTCTCCTTGACATTTACTCCATTTCCTTTCTTTTTCATAGTGTACAGAATTCAGTGTTAACTTTACAATCTGATGTAAAGATTATTACAGAGTTTTGAAACAATGAACAAACAAACAGCCAAATGTGGGAAAGNTATTTTTTAAACAATAAATTGAAACAACAAATGGAGGAAACGATCACTACTTCAAAGTCATCTCGAATTTTAGGTATTACGTGTCTCTATATCTATTTAAATATATGGATATGTGATAATAATCAGTAACTCGTACCTTGTATTTTCATATAACAAAAAGGTCTCATTAAATCAAAGTACACACTGTTTTCAGAAAATCTGTACACGTTTTAAGGTTTTATGTAAGCCTACTTATTACATGATAACGAATTTATCTAAGGCATATTTACATTGTATTTACAAAAGCTGTAATCGCTGTTGATATATTCGTGTACTTCTTCTGAAATATTATTCAATATATTATTGCCAATATACATCTCGCTTGAGGGGGTGAATATTGTTCACCTCTAGTTGAAGACCCTCAGGCGACATCAAGATGAAGACAGGAATAAAAGCCCTGTCCTTGATAAACTGGAGTTTTCTATGTATCGTGTGCGTTTTTGTCACATGTACATTCACTCCATATCCTTTCATTTTTCCTATCATGTAAAACATACCAATTACACTTCTCAAGACGAAATGGTATTGCTGAATACTTTGGTCTCTCATTCTTTTGATTTGATCTGCACTGATGAAGAATAAGTTGTCGAAATGGATATTGGTGAAATTAATTTGATCCGCACTGAAGAGACATGAAGTTGTCGGAAATACATATCATTCTCACCATCCCAGTAATCCAGTACTTCGGTGCTGACCGAAAAACCGATTATATTTGGAAACTTGCAATATCTATTTTTAGAAAACTTGTTTTAAACTTAAAAGTATCCCCCACTGGCTTTCACTCGAAACTTTTTTGTTGCGTATTCTTTACCAGCTTTTTGTATATCTTTAAGACATTTAATTTGATCTGCACTGACAAAATAGTCATCTACAGATATTTAATTCATAGTAACTTAATTAGGTATATAATATTAAGTTATTTATTACCCGTTGATCGCTGGTGTAAGCTACTTTGGCTTCTCACCACGCCACTACATGGCTGCTGGCTCGAAAACTAATTATATGGAAACTTATCTTTTAAAACTAAGAAGTATCTCCTTCTTTGAAAGCTCTGTCCTTAGCTTATTTTGGCTTTTCAGTTGGACCCATTTTGTTAGTTTTTGTACTCCTCTTACGAATGTTTAAGAGCACAAGTTGTCAAAATATCACTGTGCAGAATTTAAATTTACAGCAATTTAATTTGGGTTAAGATATTTATTATCACTAGGTCGACGCAACCGCAGGTTCACTGTTAATTTACGGTGGTATTCACCAGCCCAATAATCCAGCATGTCACTGCTTTCTCGAAAACCAATCACATTATGAACTTGTAATATCTAAATTTTAGAAAATCTATTTAATACCACGAATAAACCTCTGTCATTATCTTCTATTTTCTTTTCATTTGGACCCTTTTTGTTGGTTGTCCTCTATCAGCTTTTAGTACATCTTAGGCATTGGGCTTTGGGCTTTCAAATAATTTGATTTGATCTGCACGGAAGAGACATAAGTTAAATATCATAATGAATATTCATTTGCGGAAATCAAATTTACAGTAACTTCGGTATTTACTTATACTGCTCTTGGAATGAGTAAAATAATACAGCTAGAATGTATTTATTTTATCGTAAGTTTCAGGTTTATATTCCAAGATTCTTTTGGATGTACCTTTGACGAAAAAAACTGATATTGTTGAAATTGGAATAATCCTATTATCCTAAATGAAACTGTAGAATTTAGAATGCATCGACACACTAGTGTCGAAGCAAAATAAAAAAAAAATCTAAGAAAATTCAGATTTAACTCAAACTGACATAACACGACAAGATCAAAATTTTATAATGTTTCAGAATTATCTAGTTGAAATTAACAATTTTTGTTCATTTTAGCATTGCAACAATTCTTTCACTTCTTGACTTCTTATTGAAATATTGTAAAAGTTAACAAATTAGTAACTACCGTCCTTAAAATGGCCCAAGGTTCACTGAATACGATATCTTCTTTAGCATACAATTAAATTTTTAAAACTATTAATCTTTGACACTCAATATTAAAGAAAAAAATTTAAAAAAGTGATTTTTTTACAGCAAACAATATCTTTTGTCACTAATTTTCATTACTGGTTGAATATTTGAAGTAATTAATATTTCGACTCAAATTATAAAAGATATAACAATGTGCATTACCCGATATGAAGCCAAAAATCGAAATATTAAAGTATTTTCGTCAGTGTTACACTTCATAACTAATCTTATATATTTTAAGGTGTCTGAAATAGCCTGATATATCTTAAGCAGTCTGCACTACTGGTCTTACAGTTCTTTAAAATGTAGGTCAATGTCAAAACTGAGGCAATGTGTACCGCTGGCAAGACGGGTGTATCCTGCATCTACAGTCTATTACACCATAAACACCTCTATTTTACATAGAGGTTAAAAGACTCCAGCTTTATGTACAATGTGAGGTATTTGAATGCATTTTTGAAAAGTTTAAATGATAGTAACAAGATACTAAAGTTACAGTGAATTGAGTTTCTGCGTATGACCATTTCGAAAACTTTGCAGTGCAGATCAAATCAAAACACCCGGAAATCCTTAAATTGAATTAGGTGTAAATGCTGATAGAGAACAAATTACTAATAAGAAAATAGAAAGCCAATCTAAGCTAAGGACAGAACTATGCAATTGCAAGAGAGAGATACCCCTTAATTTTAGACAAATATTCATAAATTTAGCTATTGCCAGTTTGCAAATAAAATTGGATTTTCGGACTAGCACCAAATTACTTGCTACTGGGTAATTTAGGAATAAATGCATGCCCTCCATATTCTATCTATATACAAAGCAAACTGTTATCTTTTATAAATATAAAACAATTTTGGTATATGAAAGAAACATTTGATATCAAACTTCTAACAATAACTTTACAACTTTATATGAAAATCAAAAATAATATCATTAATATGAAATACGCAAAATATGAATGCACTGAAATAGTTCGTAAGTATTGAAAAAATTGTCCTTCGAGAGGTAGGAAACTACCCGTTATATATAATACCGTGTAAAAATCGATAATAGAATTTCCGTGACAATGGAAATTTATTTTTGAGTTCCCAACTTGCCAAATTAAAATGTCCACAAAAAAATTAAATATAGAGTTGTATACTTATTTACACTTTGGTCCGCCATTGCTTTTTATCCCACACGGGTTCCCTCAATTTCTACAGCACAGAAGTAAAATATGACGTTATAATTCAATATTCTTGATTGTTCAATGACGTCAGAGGGTTATTCGGAGACAACTGTGAGGTCATTCGGAGACAAAATACCGAGTGTGAATCCATGTAGAGTGAAATATCAGACGAAAAATAATTAATGACGACATACATAGTTTTCCACGAAATCCAAATGTATTTTTGTTGCATCATTCATACGAGAATTCAAACGTGATGTTTACAGCTTTTAGTAGTTGCCAATCTCTGTGATTTGTGTGTCTCTGTTGTCAATAAAATCAATTTATTGACAATATATAAAAACATACAAGAACCAAAATCCTAATCATTTGCATTTGATCTTCAAAACCAAATCTCATAGAAGAAAAAATGTAGGAAAAACTAAATTAAACAAACAAAATTTTTGTAAAAATGCATAAAAAATCAAAACTATTATCATGCAAGCATAATTGTTACGCAGAACTTAAAAGCCAAATCTTCAGAATAAAAATTCAGTATTGACGATATTATTCATTATGCTCTTCAATAATCGAAGGTTTGCGGGCATATAGTTTTTTTGGTCAGTTTGTCTACAAGACTTTAACATTGGGCATATTTTTTTAATGGCAAGCGATATAGCTTCGAGATTTTGTATTTTCGTATAAAAATATTTGAAAAAACAATCAAGTGTGGACCCTAATATATGTCATGCCTGTCCCTGTTTGGTGTCTAAATTGATGTAAAATGTAACTGACGCAATCAGCAAATCTGAACATGCTCACTAGACTGTTAAATTTGGGTTGGTGACATATGCTATACAATAGACTATTATGCACTACCGAAGACCAACCATCATACAAAATAACACAAATATAGATACTGAGAAATTTAACATGCTCACTAGAAAGTGAAATTGAGGTAAAGAACAAAAGTCACCAGCCAGTCTGACATGTACATACTATATATCATTGAACTACCACTTATGGTTGTTGACAAACTGACCTAATCAGAGAAGCTTATCCTGGACACTAGACTGTAAAATTAAGGTCGAGGACAAAAAGACATGCACTACCCTAGACCAACCTACATACTAAATATTATTGCCCTACCATTTATAGTTAATTAGAATCAACTTAATCAGAGAAACTTACCAAACATGGCAACTGGACTGTGAAATTGAGGTCAAGAAAAACGTCATATGCCAGACAGACATGCACTACCCAAGATCATCTAACATACTAAATATTATCAACCTTCCGCTTATAGTTATTGAGAAACATACCTAATCGGAGAAAATTGACGTGGCCACTAGACTATAGACAAAAGTCATATGCCAGACTGACATGTGTTACCCAAGACCAACCTACATACTAAATACTATCGACCTAACACTTATAGTTATTGAGAAATGGACTGAATAAGTGAAACTTAATGTGGCCACTAGACCATGAAAATGAGGTCAAGAACAAAAGTTATATGCCAACCTACATGCTAAATATCAGGCTGCCACTTACAGTTGTGAGAAAGGGATCAACTGAATCAGAGAAACTTAACAAGGTAATTGGACCATGCAACCCAGGTCAAAGTCACATGATTTTATGTTAGTCGGGTTGCACTAACTTGATTAATACTACTATTTAACCAAAAATGATGTTCCTACATTAAAGGGTTTTCAAAATATCCTGTATTTATTAAGTTACTGTCATACTTTGCACGCCTATGTCTTGCTTTCCGCGACTTCCGTTGCAGGCGAGGCAAAAACCTCATGGCTCAGACAACCATACAGTCTATCCTTTAATACCGTCATGTTTTAGTTTGTTTAAGCTGTTTGTAGACCGAGAAAACATAATTAATATACAGTCGTTGAATTCGTCTACGTGTTTTCGTAGCTATTTTCCCATGACGTTAACACTTTAATGCCTCTTTTGAAGTTATATTATTACTTGCAAAAGTTGCAGTATACGTACAATAAAAGTTCGTTCGCAACTGACACAAACGCAACATAGAATTGAAAATGCAAGTCTAGATATTAAATAATCCAGTACAACTGACATATGCGAAAGATAACAAAATATGTGTTGCGAAACAGCTGTCAAGGTCAAAAACAAAATATAGAGATATATGGACATGTGAGCTGTTAAAAAGAATCAATTTAAAATCTAAAAAACAACATAAAATATAATAAATAAACAAATACTATAGGAAATGACGTCACAATATTATTGCATTATTGCTAGCGTAAACATCCGGTGCATAGATTCCCAATAATCTGTTTCTAGATCAGTTTGAAAATCTATATATTAATAAGTTTATCTAGCCAACCGTGATGAAAATAAATAATTATGCCACTCGTGTCGAAAAATGCAATGGATTAAACGAGTTTTATCCTTCATGGTTCGGCACTCGTGACATTATCATTTTGATTTTCATCACGGTTAAATTATTATAAACAAAGTCATCAAGAATTTCAAATATTTCACTGTCGTTTCTGTCCAAACGCCATAGTATGCTATGCTTACCCAGGACTTGATAAATATGAAAAATGTAAGCTAAGCATTATAAAACTATGAAACTTGTGCATGGCTCAAGGGCAGGATTATAAGGGAAAACCTGTTTTTTTAATTTTTATTGATGATTTTTTTCTTGTAGCATGTTTTTTTTTCGTGAATAAAAGCACACATATATAAAAAAAAAATGCATATATAAGTACTAAAAACTACAAAAAGGATGTAAAATTACAATTTTTACAAATATATCGATTAAATCATATTGATAACCTGGACTGATTTAATTTTATATTTTAAAAGATTTGATAAGTATTGTTTTAAGCTGAATTTTTGCAATTTACAAAAACTGTGACAAGTCGGAAACCGTTATCAGTTGAAAGATTTATATCCGTTCAATCTGCCCAGCTATTTCAAACATTTACATGTCCATTTTAGTAAAGTCGGTTGGCTTGAAGCTTTTAACCTACAAACCAAAATATGACGTCAAAATTTTGCTCTGAAATGATTTTCCCAAAGTCAAATATTCTCTTAATTCCATCAAAAAGAGAGATGTTTTTTGCCTATTTGGGGGTTTCTCATTGTTTTTATTGCTTGTTTTTGTCATATTTCTATCACATGAAATTTATCAGGGTTTCCTTTGAGACCGGTTAATTTATCATTTCCTCGCCCCTTGCTCATTCGGTACTCTACCACCGTTGAATTAAACATATTTTATTTGCTCAAAACATTAGCAATTGGGATTGGGCACAAGTTTTTACAACATTATTTACAGCCCGCTCCCTACAATTTACAATAAATTATATAGGGAATAATACATGGCAAAATCCGTATCACATGCGGTATCATCCCGAGTTACCAATATCAGCCAGAGGGCCTCTGGCCCGAGGGCTGATATTGGTCGAGGGATGATACGGCATGTGATACGGATTTTGCCATGTATTATACAGTTTATCATATATTTAAACAGAGGACTACTAATCCGAAAAATACTGTCCACAATTGAAATCGGTAAGAGAAAATGCATGTATTTTGTGAAGAGGAAATTTTCAAAATGGGCGGAAAGGACTAGAAGTTTTGGACTAAATCTAACATGTAAAGGAAAAAAAGTTTGCTAGATTTTTTAACTGATCCTCACAAAACAATTTCACCCCAAACAAATTTTTGTTATCCTCCCCACAAAAATCCCCCCCCCCAAAAAAATTGCCCCCCCAAAAAAATTTTGCCTCCCAAATTTTGTTAATAAAAAAAGAAAATTGAAAAAAAATAGCAAGAGGGTATGTGATAAAGGGTAAGCCATGCGATAAAGGGTATTCCATGCGATAAAGGGTATGCGATAAAGGGTATGACGTCATAGTGTGAATACGGAACGAACGGAATGCACTGTATCACATATTCAAAACGTCTGTATTTATTACTAAACATATGATAAATATAAATAACAGCAATCATTCAAATAAATAAAAATCATTTACATAAAGTACAAAATGCTATGTAAGAAGTAACAAAATTGGATACATTATAGAAAATTACAAAACATTACAGAGATATAGAAAAAATATATAAATATATAAATTAACAAACGGAAAGAAAGAAGAAAAGGAAACCTGCAGAATTCAATCAAACCTATTACTATTGTTTATATAAGCCTGTACTGCTTGGAATATATCTTTGTTTTGGTCAACTGTAAGTTCCATGTTACCAAACAGAATAATGTTTAAGTTAATGTCACCATAAATTTCAAGAATCATAAATAAATTTTGTCGTATTTGAGTATATAAGGAACACTCCACGAAGAAATGATAACTATTTTCGCAAGGAAAGCCACAATCACAACCTGCGTCATTTTTAAGGTTAAATCTATAAAGATCATAATTTAGATAACTGTTATTATGTCGAAGTTTAGTATGAATTATATTAAGCTTCCTATCACCATGAGAAAACCATGGTTTACTATCAACGTTAATATTTTTTAAATTTCGCTTGAACCCAGCTACAGAAGAGATATTTCTGGTTTCCAAATCTAAGGAGTTCCAATTTCGTATAGTGGACGGAAAAAAGGATACATTTGTCTGTGTTAGTCGATAATGAGGAAGTGCAAAGTTTTGACTGTTCCTAAGAGGGTAATTTGAGATATCAGACACTAAAGGGGGGAGCAATTCATTTAAGTACGAGGGTGTTAGACCATTTTTAATACGATATAATAAAGCTAAACAGCTACGATTCCTGCGATCAATAAGCTTTTCCCAACAAGTTTCAAAGTATAAAGATTGACGACTTTCATACGAGGGTAAACCTGTGACTATTCTAGCAGCCTCCAGTTGTAGTTTTTCAAGCTTGTCAGCCAACTCAACACCACAGCCGTTCCACAGTTCACAACCATATTCCATAAGGTGTCTTATAAAGGTAATAAATATCTTACTTAAGGAACCACGATTTAATATATATTTCAGTTTGCGTAAAACTGACAATTTTTTGGATACACTAACACATATATTCTCAATATGACTTGTCCATTTACAGTCACTATTAATCGTAATTCCAAGGTGTTCCACCGTTGTTCAAGATGGTTGATGTCATTGTTTAAATTTTGGTCGTATCCAGATATTGTTTATGAAAAAAAATCATCTGTATTATCATTATTTATTGCACTGTCATTTACAAGGATAAAACTATTCGAAAAAATTAAAAAAGAACAGGCTTGCCATGTGATACTCTTGAACATATTTATCCAGTTGGGATATGCATGCTACAATCCTTCAACAGGTGGAGGGCGCGCTTGCAGTCGAGTGAAAAATTATACCTATTAAATAAAACATATGCATTTAAATGAAATATACAAAATGAATAAATATTGCATTTGAATGACAAGTTATATCAACTGAATAAATAAATATTGCATTTAAATGAGGAAATATAACAGCTGAATTAAAAATATTGCATTTGAATGACAAATTATATCATTTGAATAACAAAAAGTGCATTTAAATGAAAAATAAAATAAAAATAATATTGCATTCAAATAAAAAAAATATACCAATTGAACATAAAATATTGCATTCTAATGAAAACTATTAAATTTTTGCAACCAGTACCATACCATAGCTTCCCTTAGAATCCTGTGATACCTTTGAGCAAATTTATCCATTTTTATACACAGTTTAACTTAAAAACAAGTTGTTTTAGTCAACATTTGTCTAAATTTTTCTAAAGTGAACCCTTCCCTTAAAATCTCTGATCACCCTCTGTTGTTGTCTATTTTAAGTATTTTAAAAAAAATGCATTTGATCATATGCATGTAGTTTAAATGGGTTGTTTTAAGACCATGAGACACTATATTCAGGAGCATTTATGTAATTGTGATAATTGTAAATTTTTCTCTAAAAATTTCTCGCTTGTCAAATGATTTGTCAGTCAGTAAAATAATATCGTGAGAAATTTCGCCAATTCATTGACTGGGCAAATCATTGTCATCCATTTTGTAAAAGCTGTATAAAATCTGTAATACGAATCAGGTTGTAACTGAATGAGGTATGCTCCTATGATAGTTTGGCTATAATCTTCTTTGATGACGCGTGTAATTTTTACAAATATTTATACTCATGAGGCAATCTGGTCGTAAATTTACGAATTTGTCGAACTGGAGGAACACAGATGTAAAAAAAAAATACTCGTTTTCCTTTTGTCCTTTGAAGGATGAAATGCATGGTAAGATATCAATTCTCAATGTAAAAATGGATAACAGGAAACACCTATAATGGCTGAAAATCATAATAACATGTCACAATCTGTCAGGGAACTACACAGGGAAAAACACAAATAAGACAAAAGACAAACGTAGACAACGATAGGAACTCGGGACAGCCGGACTTGGCACCGGCACTAGGATTAGCCATTTGTAGGGTTAAACCGGTTTATGGGTATCCAAACCTCCGCTTTATCTGTTCCGTTTCCCTGTAGGATAATAAACAGACGAATAAAACCAAATACTACTACAAGTATACAAATGACATGTCTTGCAAATGGCATGCTTTGAAATTTGCCAAAGAAAAAAATGTAAAAAGTAGCAAATTTCGCTGTGTATAATTCATAGTTTAACCTGTTCAGATTCAAAACTCATCATATCGATTCAACGAACGTGCAGAGTGTGCTTAAAATGCTCATCTGCCTATCGTAAGTCGTAAGTGTGATTTTTTGCCATGCCTTTTCGAATATAGACCAGATATCTCGTTTTATGTATTCTGAAGTAAATTCGAGATTAGAAAAATAGAATAAAAAAAGATAACAGGAAACACCTACAATGGCCGAAAAACATAGCCACATGCCACAAAGTAAATAGGAACTGCACAAGAAAAAAATCACAATAAAAATACAAAAGACAAACGTAAACAACGATAGGAACTCGGGACAGCCGGACTTGGTACCAGCACTAGCAAAAGCCAGCGGTAGGGTTAAACCGGTTTATGGGTACCAAAACCTCCCCTTTTTCTGTCCCGTTTCCCTATAGTATAATAAACATACGAATAAAACCCTACAGGTAGACTACTAACTCTATGATCACAATCTAGAAAAGAAAAATGGGGGAACAAAACGTAATTTTGAAAGATGGGTCAAGGAGTGCTCGCCGCTAAACTGCCGGCTAGCTCAAGGAGCCTAGTAGATCATTTGTACAAGCTCGACAAGTCATGTATTTACATTTAGTAGCTTTAGTTTAGATAAAATTACAGTATTGTTAGAATTATAACATGGATCTGTGTAAGGTGATTGACGATTCATCCCAAAGCCAGATGACTATGCCCAACTCTATAATTATAAATCATAACATAAATAAAAGTAATTTTGAGAAATGTATGTTGCTTTATAATTATGGTTACCTGTTTCCTTCATTTATTTTATTTTGAGGTTAAAAATATAAGAAAATGCCTTAAAAGGAAGAAATAATAGAGATATTATTTAATATATGAGATGCCATAAACATTTTCTTGCAATCACGATTCAGTAAATCTCCTTAGACACAACCTTCCAAGAAAGCAGCTAGGATTTTGTTGATAATATAAATATGACGTTTATTTATCCTAAGCCTAAATATTCATATATTATTAGTTTGCGTGATTGATATTCATCTGCATTGGGAATTAGATTTCTCTTCTTTTTGTTATTATTATATTTTTAAATTCATTTTTCAGAACTGAGATTGGCCATAGTTATGACTTATATACCCACGAACTAGTTTATGAAAAACACAACCATACCGATCTTCATTACAACCCAGAGATCGCCACATCCATTAACTGTAAGCGCCTTTGGGTTCTCTTCTTTTTGTTATTATTATCATTTTTTAAAATTTAGTTTTCGAAACTGAGAGTGACCATAGTTACGACTTATATATATGAAAACAACTACTGTAAACGTGGTTATTTTCGCGTGGTTATAATATTCGCGGATCTTCTAAATTTGATTGTAAAACGTTTGTTATTAAAAGTATTCGCGTAGGGGTCATATTCGCGTAAAATTCCAAAACGCGAAATAAGCGAAAATTACCCCCACGCGAAAATTTTCACGTTCACAGTATATCAAAAACCAGAGATCCCCACGTCCATTAACAGTCAGTGCCTTTGGGTTCTCTCCTATTTGTTATTTTCATATTTTTTGAAAATTATTTTTCAGAACTGAGAGTGACCATAGTTATGACTTATATGGATGAAAACACAACTATACCAGTCTTCATCAAAACCCAGAAATCCCCACATCCATTAACTGACGGCGCCTTTGGGTTCTCTATTTGTTATATTTTGCTCGATGTGTTATTCAGAACTAAGAGTGCATATAGTTATGACTTATATATTTGAAAACACAACTATACAGGTCCCTATCAAAACCCAGAGATCCCCACATCCATTAACTGTCAGCGCCTTTGGGTTCTCTTCATATTTGTTATCATCATATTATTTGATAATTATTTTTCAGAACTGAGAGTGCATATAGTTATGACTAATATGTATAAAACACAACTATACAGATCCCTATCAAAACCCAGACATCCCAACATCAATTAATTGTCAGTGCCTTCGGGTTCTCTTCTATTTGTTATTATTTTTGTCAATTTATTTTTCAGAACTGAGAGTTACCATAGTTATGACATATATATATAAAGATAAACTATACAGGTCCTCATCAAAACCCAGTGATCCCGGCATCCATTAACCGTCGGCGCCTTTTGGTTCTCTTCTGTTTGTTATCATTATATTTTTCAAATTTATTTTTCAGAACTGGGAGGGACAATAGTTATGACTTATATGTATGAAAACACAACTATACTGGTCTTCATCAAAATCCAGAGATCCCCACATCCATCAACTGTCAGTGTCTTTGGGTTTGTTATTCCTTGTTATTCACATCTCTTGCAAAGTGACCATTCGATCTAAACAGACAAACCCGATTCAAATTGTAGTCAGCAATAAAAACATTTCCGTGGTGGTCTTGACAAATTCCACGGAAATCTGAGTTTTCATTTCTGTGTGTATTCTGCACGTTCCCATTAAAATCTATTGCTAGAACCACTGTTGTAGGAGTGATAATGATTATATTTTCTAATGTCACAAGCATACTGTGTGGTGAAATTTGTTGTTCCTGTATTTTAAATGTTTGCTTAACGCGGCCGTTTCTGCAAACTTCATTAAATGAGGTACAGTCTTTCAGTAAAATTTGGACACTGCCAGTTTCATTATTCAGGCAACAGAGCAATGTTCATTAAAACTGAAATCCTCTACATTTAATTCAGCCTGTATGTTGAAAATCATGATTTTTTTTCCATAGCATAATACTTGTTTGTTGTTTGAATAAATTATACGTTAATCATGATGTTCTGGGCGGTATTTAAATACGAACTTGTGTTTGCCTTCTGCAATATCAGACCCCTTTTTAGCTCACCTCACGATAGTGAGGGGGGCTTATGTGATACCCCTAGCGTCGGCGTCGGCGTCCGCGTCCGGTTAGGAAGAATGGTTAAGGTCCATTCCTGCTTACTGACATGCCCCACATCAACCATATTGGTATGCCTGATGCATTTTGGGAAGACAACTGGAATGCATGCTTCTGATGCTGTCTCTGACCTACATTTTACACATGAGATACTTGGTTAGGTAGAATGGTTAAAGTCCATTCCCGCATACTGACATGGCCCACATCAACCATACTGGTATGTATGATGCATTTTGGGATGAGGACTGGAATGCATGCTTCAGATGCTGTCTCTGACCTACATTTTACGCATGAGCGACTTGGTTAGGTAGAATGGTTAAAGTCCATTCCCGTTTACTGACATGACCCACATCAAGCATACTGGTATGTATGATGCTTTTTGGATTACAACAACAATGCATGCTTTGGATGCTGTCTCTGACCTACATTTTAC
>MJUU01017757.1:10902-24833 GCA_002080025.1 Modiolus philippinarum | reverse complement strand
GATACGAGCAGTATTGAGGGCTTTTGTAGCATGTTCTGTATTTGCTGTTGTTTTCAAAACTTTTTCGCATTCATTTTTCAATCCAGCAATCATGTATTTATCAGCAGCGTGTAGAATTTCTTCAACGTTGGCGTTTGAGATATTGATTTCATCGCTGTAAATATATCTGAAAAAAAAAACATGCTAAGTATTAAGGATGTATTCTTCTGATGTTTCAGTCTTGTTGAAATCTCGTTTTAAAATAATTTTAAAAATCATTTATATTTTATGTACAATAGCAATGAATTAACAAAATTTATGTTTATCTTTAAATTGTGTCAAAAAATTTTTCATTTCTATCGAGTGGTTAGAGTGACTTTAATCTAAAATTGAAGATTAATGCCCTAATCGGCTGTTTGATTCATGTCAAATTTTCACAAAATAGGGGTTGGGTTTGAA
This sequence comes from Modiolus philippinarum, assembly GCA_002080025.1. Lineage (NCBI taxonomy): Eukaryota > Metazoa > Mollusca > Bivalvia > Mytilida > Modiolidae > Modiolus > Modiolus philippinarum. The sequence goes on along the minus strand of MJUU01017757.1, from coordinate 24,395 downwards.
AAAGTCATTTTATGAACAAAATATGCACTTATGATTTATTTTTGCTTTTTTAAAAATGGTATCATATATTTTTGCAATAAAGAATCACAAAACAAATGAAGTTAAGCTATTAGCTGTTTAAAAAATTTAGAAAATCTACATTTTTAGTTAAATATGGAAATGCTGAAATAGCTCATAAAAGCATGAAAATGGGACAAAACTTTCTTATATCAACATTAACATATGATTTTTGGGGACTGAATTTGTTCGTTCCTTCTACTTACAGCTTTTCAGAAAGTATGAGAAAAAGTTAAATACTCTAAGCTAGATTTTTTCAATGAAAGTAGTCAAGAAGGGGCAAAAATGCCAAAAAATGTGCAAAAGTGCTAAAATTGGTCACTTTCAAACATCTGTAGCAAAATAATTTGCACAGCAACCTATGAATTTTTCTTTATACATTGAATTTATAGGGCAAGAACATTTCAAAAATCAAGGTTTGAAAAAAAGTTAAATACTATAGAATTTTGGCTCCTCAGCAAGGTACATCCTTAAAGGAAACAACATTAAATAAATTAAGCGTTTATTATGCTGCTTGGGTATTTATTATAGGATTAAACACTGATTTTTGGGAAATTATCTATATATAAACACCGGCAGCTCACTCACAAACTGAATAAAGTCCGAAGGACTTTATGTAAAGTTTGTGAGTGAGCTGCCGGAGTTAATACATACATAATTTCCTAAAAATCAGTGTTTACTCCTTATAATTCCAATTTTGTACGTTAAAAACCGTGTGATCCATGTTAACGACGTCTTTATTTGCTGCACTATATTTTTTGAGGAGTGGTATAATGGGCAAACGGAAATATCGAAAAATATTTCCGTTTGCTATTCATGACATTGACCAATGAAAATGAACGTTACAATTACATATGGAATTATTGTATGATACTACTTTCTGTAATTACAGACTCATGATTGTAAATACACTAAATCTTAATATATAGCTAGGCATTTTTTTAAATTACACCTTATATAAGTAAGCTCCATTCTGATTGGTTAATAGCCGTAGTATTTTTTGGCAAATACAACCTCACCGTGGTATTTGTCCCAGAGTCATCTGTGCGCATTGATCAATGAGACATTCGGTGTAATTAAACAGATATATCATGAACGTCGGGGTATTGCCAAAAATACAAGTCTAGGGTATAAATTTCCCTCGCCTTTCAGGTTCGGGGAATTTTACCGCCCCGCGACTTGCATTTTTGGCAAATACCCCTCCTTATCATGATATATCTGTTCAGTATTACGATTTTGTCTTAATTACCATACAAATGTATATAAAACTATGTAAAAGTTCAATATAATTATAGGCTTTTCATATTTCACATGAATTATAGAGCCCCCTTTTCGCTTGTTTTGCAGATAATATAAATTAGTGGTATAGTTAATCATAAACAAATAGACATAAATAAAAAAAAAACTTAATGACAACAAATGTGAATATCGTAGTCGCTGTTTTCTTTTTTTTTATTTTGGCAGTTGATGTGATTACCGTTCAAAAACTTATGGAATGAAGTTCCGAATTATTATATTGTATTAAATTGGCGCGTTCGTCGGTACTGTAAACGTGGTAATCTTTGCAGGTTATCATTTTTAGCGACTTTGTTGGACAAACTTTTCGCACAGGGATAATTTCCGTGCTGATGGATAGCCATGTCTTAATTTTCGACAATGTCATTGCTTTCACAAATAACATTTCAAAACCAAACTATTTGCTTGGAGAAAAATTTTGCGGATTTTTCTGGATCGCGTAAATTATCCCCACGCGAAACATTTCCACGTTTACAGTATGTCCTTTCCCTATTTGTGCACGCTACTGTTCTGGGTTTGTTAACCAGATGTATTTCATATATATAAGGAGCTATCGCTATGCCATGGAAATGTATGAAATCCATCACCATGTTGATAATTATTATTTGATTTGTGTTGTTGGGCATGTACTCCTTTCCGCAAAAACTTGTCAGGTGCTTGACGTATTTTTTTTCTGTATTATGAGGATGCATTGTAATGACTTGAACAGTTGATTCAATGCCGAATTTTTGATATGACGAATTTTGCAAATGTAGGAATCATAAGACTTGACTATTTTGAAGCATTCCAGAATAGGAGAAGAATTGGTAGACTTTATCCTGGTGAAATTGATCAACTTTCCGAAACACGGCGATTACCCTCTGCGGAGTAATTCAAGATTTTGGATCCATGAGAAGCAAATGTAGCCCTTAACTTTTTAGCCCACCTAGCTATAGATTTCGTCATCACTCGGCGTCCGTCGTCTGCCCGTCTTTTATTGTAAACTTATTTCAAAAGCTTCTACTCTGAAACTACTGGGCCTCTCCAACGCAAACTTGGCCTGGATGAAGTTTAACATGTTAAAAAGATGTGTTCGGTTAAACCAAGTATTAAAACAAACAATATCGCCGCTGTTACTAAAAATAGAATATCGGGGTAAATTTCAGTTTTCTGCAAATAACTCAAAAATTGTAGCAGATATTAAAGAGCTGACAAATAACCCAAAAACAGTTGAAAATAGTAAAGAGCTGACATTGGTAAAAATAATAAGCATGAAAAGATCTGCATAGCTTGGAATTTGGAAGAAAATTGGAAAATCCATTTTGGGGCTATTGTCCTTTTTCTGTAGTAGTTTACAAATCATGATATATTTTATTTAAGAAAAATTGTACCACAAAAAGGTTAAGTTTTATTTAAAAAAATATTCGGTATATCAAAATTTGAAGAAAATCTGAATATCCGCATAGGATTTAATGGCCTATATTTGTCGAATTTTTGGTGATTTTATTCTTGAAAAAAAGATTAGAAAATAAAGGTTTAGTGTATATATTTTTTAATTATTGTCGATGTCGTTTGAAAAATTATTACAGGAGTTATTGCGCTTTTATTGTCAAATTGTAATGATTCTTCTACATTTAGTCTAGTAAAGATCTTCTCCTCTGAACGTTCTCAGCATGCCAGCTGGAACCATATTTGGTCACAATGGTCACTAGTTGGGTCCCTTTGAGAAGTGTATCCGGTAAGTCCGGATTGCATTCTAGCGGGGATTATAGTTTAACATTGGACTAAATGGGAAAGCATCCAATTAGATAATCTCCTCTGAATCTACAAAGCCAATTGGGACCAAACTTGGTCACAACAGTTCTTTGATGGTTCCCTTTAAGAAATTTGTCAAGCAATTCCGCACCGCATCAAAGACTGAAACCCGAGGGAACATGGTTTAACATTTGTACCAAAAGGAAAAGATTAAAATAACAAAATACCGAGGTTACTGTGAATTTATTTTCTGCATATGCGCATTTCGACAACTAATGTCTATTGAGTGCAGATAATATCTAAACGTTTGGAAGACCATGAACTCAAAGATGTTTAAAATCTGATAGAGAACAAATAAGCAAATTGGTCTAAATATAAAGCCAAAAATCAGCTAAGGACAGAGCTTTGCATGAGGGAGATACTCCTTAGTTTTCAATAAAATTTACAAAAATTTACATACATGCCATTGTATTGTTAAGTTTCCAATAATAATCGGCTTTCGGGTCAGCACCGAAATACTGACTACTTGGCTGGTGAATATCCTCGGGGACTAACAGTCCACCACTGGTAACGAAATACTGAGGTTACTGTGAATTTATTTTCTGCATATGCGTATTTCGACAACTAATGTCTCTTCATTGCAGATAAAATCTAAACGTTTGCAAGACCATGAACTCAAAGATGTTTAAAAGCTGACAAGGAACAAATAACCGATATGGTCTAAATGTAAAGCCAAAAATCAGCTAAAGACAGAGGTTTGCATGAGAGAGATACTCCTTAGTTTTCAACAAAATTTACAAAGTTTTAGATATTTAAAGGTTCCAAAATTAGTCGGCTTTCGGATCAGCACCGAGTACTGACTTCTGGTAAATACCCTCGGGGACTAACAGTCCACCAGCAGTGACATCGACCCAGTGGTAACAAATAACTTAAATACAGATGTTACTGTGGATTTATTTTCTGCATATGCGCATTTCGACAACTAATGTCTCTTCAGTGCAGATCAAAACGTTTTCCTCTGAAGCCACAATACTAATCTGAAACATAAAAACTGTGTCCGGCAAGTCAGCATATTATCCAAGCCTGCTGGCAACACGGACCCGGCTTAGTATAACATTGGATCCTAAAGGGAAAACACATAAAAAGATCTTCTCCTCTGAAAATACTTGGCCAACTTGAATCACACTTGGTCATAATGCTCCTTAATTAAACCTCTTTGAAAAACGTGTCCGGCAAGTTCGCTTTGTTAAAAAGATGGCCGCCAGCGGGAACATAGTTAAAACTGGATTCTATGTAAAAGGAGTCATTGCGGAATCCATCAAAGAAACGACTTCTGGGTGAGAGGTCACCGACATAGCTCAAATCAGATCGTGACATCTTAAGATATAAAACAACTTAAACGAACGATGTTGAAGGTCCTAGATCTCTTTGGCTTAAGTTTTTCCAGGAGAAAAATGCTACGGAAACTCATAATCATTCAGGGGCAATAACTCAAATAAAAACAACATCTTTGCGGTCAGATATAAAATTTGTCCCTTTTATACAAATATTTTCCAATATTTCATAGACTATTATTTTACGGTTTCCGAGTTGGAATAATCACTTTTTTACCTGGAAATAATTCCGTTACTAAAGATAGATTTGCTTCGCAGTGGATCATTTGGGGGAACTACCGTAATCTCTATTTACCACGCAAAGTTTCAGAATGATATGTCTCTAGTTTTATTTTTTTTTACAAATGATGTGGCGGAAGTAGAAGAACAAAAAATAAAAATATTCAGAAGATTAACCAGATCTTTCCGAAGATAGTCGAGAAGGGCTTATATGTAAAAATAATCCAAAAAATTACAGTAAGGACTTTCACTGTTGTAGAAGACTTTAATTATATGAAACACAGAAAGCACAATGTCCTCAAAAACTTCATTTTAGGTCAAAAAGACATGGACAGACATTAAGCTTATATTTAAAAATGTTCCAACCAGCCTTCTCTATGCTTCTTGAAAAGTGTCATGATCTACGATTTCATTGAATGTATAAAATTCATAATTGTCTTTGAAACTATCATTTAACAATGTAAATGTGATTTAAAAAAGATGATAGTGTCTGCCAAGACCAAATATCTGTGGTTTACAGCAATAAACTCAGCATAATTTACGATTTCAAAATAATTGAAAATTTTGTACGAGATATAAGTTATCTGCAGAAATTAAATGTATACAGTATCTTTGATATTTCGTTATCTAAGGAGGTTGGCTCCACATGTTTTGGGATTTCTGTCAAGATTTTCGGAATTCTCTGGTTTTTTCCATTTAAAAGCATTAGAATTTTCAAGCATTCTATAAAAATTCATTAAATTTTATTCATTCTGTCACATTCATTTATGGTAAAACCTTGCTAATGTAATCCTATGAAAAATCCGAGGAGTTAGCTTCCCGCCAAATAGTCCTGATGTAAAACTAAAGGAATATCCAGAGAACTCTATTGCCCGCTATTTTTAATGCCTTGTATTACGGTTAAAAGCACAAGGACCTTGAGATTTCTTTTTACCATTTTATTTAGTGTACAATGCTTAAAAGTACAATTCACCTAGCTGAGTCTCTCGCGTTTTGTCTCATAACTTTTTTTAAATTTTAAACTTATTTAATAAAAACCAGAAAATTAGATAGGGAGAATCGTACGGAAATTTTTCATTTTTAATTTTTAGTCAATACATTCTTGATTTTGATGTACACAGATGAATTTTCAGAAATTTTAAGAAAGCAAATGAACCAGTCCATTAATTATAGAGGTGTACAGGTAAATTACAGGTAAATAAAGACATGTATGGGTGACAAAAGCGACACAACAGATATGAAATGTAAGTTTAATAAGTTATAAATCATATATATTGCACTGTTTATCGTCTGTCCTCTTCTGTATCATTCTGTAAATGAAAATAAATAATATATATAAACACGATAAAAATATATCAATTATATTTAGGTGATAACTTTACTGGCAATTATCATGAAGTATTTTAACTGAAAACAAAAATTACTGTAAAATATCAAGTAAATCAAACCATACTTTGAATTAGGAGAGAACAGGCAAATACTAAGTGTATCAATTCTATACAGTTTCAAAGCTTTCGTGTATCGAAAGAAAAGTTTTACTCTGATCGAGGAAAACGCGAAACAGATCGTGACCGGCAATATACTTTTTCGTTTATTAAGATCTGTATAATAGATTAATTGTAAATGGGGGCGGACAAGGTTAAGGGAGACCGGAGAAAGAGGCGAGAGAAAGAGAAAGGGCAGGAGAAAGGAGGGGAAAAGGGACGAGAGAGGGAGAGGGAGAGAAAAAAATGAAAGGGAGACCGGGAGAGAGGGGGTGGGAGACAGGAAAGAGTTGGCGGGAAAAAAAAGAGAGGGTACGGGAGAAAGGTGCAATGGGGCAGGAGGGGAGAAAGGTGCAATGGGGGGAGAAAGGATAAAGACACCCCCTGTCCATCCCCTCATAAATCGTTCAATCACATCTTCCATTTTATTTGTCAATTTGTGTTCTTCTTACACTTCATGTTACCATTATAAAACGCTGCTTAAAATTAGTAAAAGTATTAACGAAATTTACCATCGTCATTCTCCTCGTCACTATTGTCACCATCGCTATCATCAAGGTATATGATGAAAGATTCATCCAACGCCCCACGTACTCCATCACTTTCCCAATATTCGTTCTCGATCTTCACCGGGTGTACTGATGGACATATTGGACTTGCAGGAAAGTTTGAGTTTTAAATGAATTTAAAAAAAGGATTATTCAATTAATATATATTTTTGTATATTTTAATTATGACTTTTGTTTCATATTGCATTTATTACTGAAAATATGATTCACCTAAGCAATCTCGTCAATTTAGAACTACAATAAAATTATGGAAAAAGTGAAAGGGGGGTCGCATATATAAGCCCTTCGGTATACAAATTATATTAAAGCATATCAGTTGCATGTAATTTTATTTATTTAAATTTACTTCGAATGTTTTAGATAAAATTCTATTACCGTTTTCGTATATATTGACTGCATTTATACCTATTAAATGTGCTTCATTCGTATAAATTCTTAAAATTTCGTCAAACATTTCAGGTCATTTATTTTTTATTTCATTTGATATCCGTGTATAAGTAAACAAATTTTTATTTTATTTTGAAACCTGAAACAGATGTAAAATAAACTTTGGCCGACCTCAATAAAAGTATTGTTACGTAACAATTGTCATTGTGTCACAATGTTAACCAATGATCATTTAAAATTACGCAAACAATGGGCAAGCTTTTTTTGTTTGTCATGTTTTATTAAATCAACTTGATTTCATGTCATGTTGTAGGCAAGTTACTGACCGGAATATACATTATGTGGAATGAAGCACTGTGGAAATTCATTACCTTTCCACGAATAGACTTGCCCAAAGGTGAAAAAGGTCAGGAAAATTTCCCATTTGATTACCATGGGAAAACTTTAAAAGTTGAGAAAAAACGAAACCACAACAAATTTTTAATTAATATCATGCATAAAAGTTTCCGTAAATGTCCGTTTTCATCACAATATGCATAAACTTAACCAACTATGTCCAATTAAACAAATAAATTGTAAAACGTGAGAGACTCGGCTATGTGAATTGTACTTTTTTTTTTTTAATCAATTAAACTATGTTTCAAGAAATCCTTGATATAAACAACGACAGGAGTGATCCTCCTTAAAAGCAATGAATATACAAGAGTAAAACTACAAACTGACATATTGTGCAAAAATCTACATTTTTAGAACTATGGGTATCAGGTCCTATGAAGGGAGATAACATAACGACGTTCACACTCAGAATGGGATTTTCTTCCTATTGTATTTACCTAAAAAGTGATTGAAATGTTACTGTATCAATGTCAGGAATATCAATTTCGCCTTCTTCTGGCAAGGACCCTTCAAACATGGTATGGAACACAGGACTACGGCTGGATAGCATGTATTTGTGCGCGCAAATTTTACTTTTTCCCCTTCCAGTCCGAAATACTACGTCACACATTATTTTATTGTTCAACATGTAAATCATGCATTCCGCTAAAGTTTTGTCGTCCCTCCAATCACACGACTCTTTGTTCAATTGCGCCATCTGCAAAAAAAAATAATAATAAAATAAAATAAATTAAAATAAATCGATAAATAAATAAATGAATAAATACGACACAGATCTTGAAAAGTGTCATGATCTACGATTTCATTGAATGGATAAAATTCATAATTTTCCTTGTGCTTAGTCTTTGAAACTATCATTAAACAATGTAAATGTGATTTAAAAAAGATGATAGTGTCTGCCAAGACCAAATATCTGTGGTTTACAGCAATAAACTCAGCATAATTTACGATTTCAAAATAATTGAAAATTTTGTACGAGATATAAGTTATCTGCAGAAATTAAATTTATACAGTATATTTGATATTTCGTTATCTAAGGAGGTTCGCTCCACATGTTTTTGGGATTTCTGTCAAGATTTTCGGAATTCTCTGGTTTTATCCATTTAAAAGCATTAGAATTTTCAAGCATTCTATAAAAAATCATTAAATTTTATTCATTCTGTCACATTCATTTATGGTCAAACCTTGCTAATGTTAATCCTATGAAAAATCCGAGGAGTTCAGCTTCCCGCCAAATAGTCCTGATGTAAAACTAAAGGAATATCCAGAGAAACCCATTGCCCGCTATTTTTAATGCCTTGTATTACGGTAAAAAGTACAAGGACCTTGAGATTTCTTTTTACCATTTTAATTACCAATGAAAGAACATGGATTAAATATTACCAATGAAAGAACATGGATTATACAGCGACTTTTTAGTTAGAGCAAAATCACTCTCCCAAAAGCTGCTTAGTCAGGGATTTGTTCAGCCTTTGTTACTTTCATCCCTTCAGAAATTCTATGGCCGTCACCATGACATCATTGACAGATATGACGTGTCTGTGTCCCAAATGAAAACGGACATTTTCAGCTAGATGTCACGTCTTCACGGATTTGACATAATCGGATTTGACTCAACCTTGGATTGACTCACTGATAGAGTGACGGGTGCCGCTAGCGGAGCAGGACATGCTTACTCTTCCGGAGCACCTGATGTCACTCCCGGTTTTCATGGGAGTTCATACTATAAATGCCTTAGTTCTTAATGTTATCTTTTTATTTCCGTGCATTGTAGCTGTCTCACGTCCTTGTTTTGTCTTTGTTTTTATCGGTTACCGTTTTTGCCATGTCTTTGGACTTCGATTTTTGTAGTCATCGCTTTCCTTGTTCCTTCGGTATTCTACTGCCGTTGTTTTAAACACACAAGAATCAAAGTCTCTACAAATACTTGGCAACACAAACAATTTAAAATGCATTGGCGTTCCACAGACCACATGTGTCGCCTGCATTATATATTTTAAAGAATTCCTGTTTTGTTATATAATGACAAAGTCCACAGATAATCAGAAAAAAATCATAATTAAAGAAAATCAAAATTCCTAGTGCACATCTACAATATATAATGAAGCATCCTTGCACGTTTGGTTTAAAAGTATCAAGCGGTTTAAGAGGAGTTGCGGATAATGGAGGCATACCCTTAAGAATCCAATGAGGTAAAATGAAGAAATCTAAAGATAGCAAGAAAATCTAAAAAAGTCGAAATTAATGAAAAACTAAATGCATGGTGCAAATCTACAATATATATTGCAGCATTCTTGGTAGTTTGGTTGGAAAGTACCAAGCAGTCTAGGAGGAGTTGTGGGTAGTGGAGGTATACTCTATGACTCCAATAAGCTAAAATGACAAAGTCCAAAGATAGTTAGAAAATCTGAAAAAAATCAAAATTAATCAAAACCTTAATGCATGGTGCACATCTGCAATATATATTGAAGCATTCTTGCAAGTTTGGTTGGAAAGTAGCGAGCAGTCTTGAAGGAATTGCGGATAATGGAGGTACACCCTAGGACTCCAATAAGCTGAAATGACAAAATCCAAAAATAGCTTCAAAATGTGGAAAAATAAAAAATTATGAAAAACAAAACGCATGGTGCACATCTGCTATATGTATTGAAGTATTCTTGCAAGTTTAGTTGGAAAGTACCAAGCGGTCTAGGAGGAGTTGCGGATAATGGAGGTATACCCTAGGACTCCAATAAGCTAAAAATGACAAAGTCCAATAATAGCTTCAAAATCTGTAAAAAGAAAAATAAAGAAAAACTAAATGCATAGTGCACATCTTCAATATATACTGAAGCACTCCTGCAAGTTTCGTTGAAAAGTACCCAGCGGTTTAGGAGGAGATGCGGATAATGGTAAATTTTGGAGCCATACATGTACAGACAGACAGACGGACAAACGGGCGGACGCAAGACGACAGATAGTGATCCCTATATGTCGATCCTGCACTAGGCGCAGGCGACACAACAATGCTTTTACACATCAGGGTTCCCACGCTACAGGGAAAACGGGAGAAAGTCGGGAATATGGATTTGGTCGTTCCCGGTCGGGAGAAAACCTTGAGACGCTTTAAAATATGGAAAATACGGGAAAAAGTCTTGAATTTCGTATCGGTCGCGACTTTAAACAAACCATGTCTGGTTCCCTCGTATAATGTATTTGCTGTTAAACAGAAAACCAATAGAAAACATCGATATAAATATCTTTTTTTCGCTCAAGGTAAAGGTATTTTATCTTTCGGTTAGCATATACATGTAACACAAGAACGCCGAAGAAATGGCGCTTTGGATACTAAATACTAAATTCAGTCTCCCATAGACTCCAATGTTAAATTACACATGTATCAAATTTTGTAAAAACTAGATGGTTTAAACGTAACCATTCTGGAGCGTAAATCGGAAAGAAGGAGCTATAATTTTTAAACCACGCGAGTCCAATTCAGTATAAGTTCACAACTACGTATTTTCCATATTTTCTACCGATTTTCAAGTAAAAATATGTACTACGGATCCACATTGCAAATAAACGGTTTATTCATAAAAGAGGAAATAAAACATACCTATTTCCGAAATAGGGGAATCACTGTAAAAGAAAGCTTCCAAGAGATAAACAATGTTCTTTAAAGCATACAGTTGATATAGGTCTCGATCAAAACAATACTGCATTGCTCGTCCACAGATAGTGAATAGGAGAACATCCAATCTGTGCGGGGCAGTCAAGTCATAAAACGGAAAGCCGGAAGACAAGCCACTTTGTGCCATTTAGACAAACTTGATGTGGAAACGTCAAGTATAGACACCACTGCTATGTTTCTCGTGCAAGAACATACCCACTGGGGTCGTATAGAAGGCTACAAATCCTGTCCCTAACCGTTACTCCCATGTTTCAGTTGCAATCAATACTCGCTTTTCTAGCTGTCCATTCCTTCGTTCAATCATTTATCCTTTGCCAATATTTTATTGAATTGACTAATTTGACCCCTTCTATATTTCCCGTTAAAGAGCACGACTCGCTTTGGGTCGAACCGTAAACTTAATAGGCCATATCCGAGTTCTGGTATTTAGATTTACCAGTTGTAGTTTGTCCGCCCTACGTCACAAACATGTCCGCCCCATGTGACCAGATTCGACGTTGCAGGCTCTGTGACGTGACGTTTTCTATACTGTGACGTGTTGAAAAGTGGTCCGGTAAATCCTGATACCACAGCTCGGATATGGTCTATTTCCTACCCCTACAATTATCTCCCATTTGAATTGTTTGTTTTGGATTGACGGTTCGGTTCTCACTTAATTTCCAGTAGCAGTAAAGTAAACAGTTCATAACACGGACAGCCTGACCGCAAACCGTTGTAGACAATTGTCTGGAGAAACACCATGCCCCATGTAGTTAAGAGACCCCTTCTGCCCCATGCAGTTCAGAGACCCCTTCTATATTTCCCGAATAAGAGCAGACTCATTAGGGGGCATGGATGGCTAAATACCCTACCACTACCCATTTCTGCGATTTTTCAGTGAAAGTAAACACTTGGTGCTTCAGTACACTCTTGAAGGAAAATATTTCTTTTGATTCTACAATGGCCGACATTGTACGTTTCCACTCTTCAAACAGTGTTTGCCATGAACGAGATGGGGTACATGAAAGAATGTTCTTAACAGAATTCTACATGGTTGATAAGGGATTCAGAGGCAGGCAATATCAAAATACGCCTCTGGCTTCCCATCCTAAAAGGGATAACCAAGAACATTCTGAAAAAACGATAAATCGTTTTCTGCGGGTGTTACAGAATTCGTATTTAGGCATTGATTTGCCATACCTTGGAGAGTATAATTTAATGATTACTTTAATGAAATCTTGAATGAAAATAATCTAGATCAGCCTTTATAGATTGATTCGAAAAAGAAACTGTTTAAGCTCCAAGCCAAAAGAAATGTTTATTCGTTTTATGAAAGTTTTTTCAGAAATAAGATTGAGGATACAAATGATGAAAGTAAACTCTTCCTATATAAACAAATAAAGAAGAATAGTGATAATGAATTTTATTTAAATTCACCAAATTTTATATTTAGAAAATATATAACCAAGCTTAGACTAAGCGATCATAACCTAGAAATAGAAAAAGGGAGACATTATAATATACCTAGGAATGAAAGATTATGCCCTACTTGTAAAATTTTAGGGGATGAATATCATTTCCTACTAAAGTGTAAAATAAATAAAAATTTGAGAGATGAATATCTACATAATATAGTTAGAGATTATCCAGATTTTTGTAGTATTACAAACATAGATAAGTTGATATATATTCTTAACCCATCAACGCCATCTCAAGTAAATAATTTAGGTCTCTTCATAAAAAAGTCATTAGAACTGAGGACAGGAGACTCTTGAAATGTTTACTTGAATTTATTGATGTATATTAATTGAAATGTTGAAGTTATTTTGTAGTTTTGTCACAAACTTATTTTAGTTTAATGAATTTGAATATGATAATAATTTGAAATGTCCCAGTTTTGTTTTGAATAAAAGTTCTGCTTCAGATTAATCTAATCTATATCAATATCGTTCAGTAGATGGTTAAAGCCCAATTTTGAATGAATAAGATTGATTAGTTAGAGTTTAACTTCCAGTTAGCAATATTTCATCTATATCGGGACGAGATGAAGTTAATCAATTTATAAATATAATAAAGAGAAGAAAGAAACAAAGGTGGAAGGGACAGCCGGGATGAGTTTTAATTGCCTCTGGAAAAGGTGAGAAATTGGTAGGGGCAGGAAATTTAGCCTTCCATACGCGTCCCAATGACTCTGCTCTCTTTAGACAATGCATAAGGGGTCCTTATACTGCATTGATCGTGGCGTTTTTCCACACAGTTTGGCCACAATGTTTCACGGTCAGGCCACCGTATCATGACCTAACTACCC
>MJUU01017757.1:0-10663 GCA_002080025.1 Modiolus philippinarum | reverse complement strand
ACTGTTAGTCCCCGAGGGTATTCACCAGCCCAGTAGTCAGTACTTCGGTGCTGACCCGAAAGCCGATTCTATTTGAAACCTTACAATATCTAAATTTTTGTAAATTTTTTTGAAAACTAAGGAGTATCTCCCTCATGCAAAGCTCTGTCCTTAGCCGATTTTTGGCTTACATTTAGATCATATTGGTTGTTTGTTCTCAATCAGTTTTTAAACCTCTTTGAGTTTATTACCTTCCAAACGTTTAGATTTTATCTGCACTGATGAGACATGAGTTGTCGAAATGCGCATATGCAGAATTTAAATTAATAGTAACTTCGGTATTTAGTTATTCAAAACAATTGTAAATAAAAGATGATAGAAATAAAGGTGGAAGGGAAAACCGGGGCACCGAGTTTTGATTGCGACTGGAAAAGGGGAAAATGGGTAGGGGCGGGAAATTTAGCCTTCTATACGAGACCCAGCGACTCTGCTATCCTTAGAAAAACAAGAGCTGTCGCCGAATGGCAGCCAAATATACCCCCCGCTCATTGAACCCTGAATCGATATGGTAAGTGCAAAATAAAGTTGGTGTGGACACAATACAGTTGTGGACACAGTACAAGTGTGGACACAATACAAGTACGGACACAATGATATAGTCTTCAAGAAAGAACTTTCACAAGGGTTCCAATGAAAACACTCTGTCTAAATCAGACAAATATAAAATTCACCCTTTTTCAGCCTATTTGACATTTTACACATCTACATATAGTGTTCTTCCTTTGTGTAAAGTTTCATCAAAATCCTTCGAGTGGATTAAGAGGAGTTATGCGCACAAGGTAACCCATACATAGGGAATAAATGAAAACTCAAAGTCGAATTATCTCCCCTTCCTGGTTTCTGACAATAATTATATTCCTTCAAACACATCTCTATATAGTGTTCTTATTTTGTGAAAAGTTTCATTAAATTCCTTCAAGTGGTTTAAGAGGAGTTGCACTTACGAGGTAACCGATACATGGGGAATCAACGAACAGTCAAAAGTCGGATTATCTCCCCTACCTGGTTTGGGACAATAATTATATTCCTTCATGCACATCTCCATATAGTGTCCTTCCTTTGTGTAACGTTTCATCAAAATCCTTCCAGTGGTTTAAGATGAGTTGCACTTACGAGGTAACCCATACATAGGGAATCAACGAAAAGTCAAAGTCGAATTATCTCCCTTTCCTGGTTTCGGACAATAATTAAATTCCTTCATGCACATCTCCATGTAGTATTCTTACTTTGTGTAAAGTTTCATTAAATTCCTTCAAATGGTTTACGAGGAGTTGCGCTTACGAGGTAACCCATACATGGGGAATCAATGAAAAGTCAAAGTCCAATTATCTCCCCTTCCTGGTTTTGGACAATAATTATATTCCTTCATGCACATCTCCATATAGTGTCCTTCCTTTGTGTAAAGTTTCATCAAAATCCTTCCAGTGGTTTAAGGAGTTGAGCTTACGAGATAACCCATTAACACGGAATCAATGTAAAGTCAATGTCGGATTATCTCCCCTTCCTGGTTTCAGGCAATAAGTATATTCCTTCATGCACATCTCCATATAGTGTCCTTCCTTTGTATAAAGTTTCATCAAAATCCTTCGAGTGGTTTAAGAGGAGTTGCGCTTACGAGAAGTGTGGACAGACGGACAGACAGACAGACAGACAGACAGACAGGGTGATTCCTATATACCCCCTAAACTTTGTTTGCGGGGGGTATAATAAAGTAGGGGTCTTTATACTGCATGGAGCGTGGCGTTTCTCCTCACATTTCGGCTTCAATGGTTCGCGATCAGTGTTTAAGTATTTTGACCAGACTAACCCGCACAGGCAGGGCATAGCCCTATCCACCAGGCAGCAGCAGGGAACACGCTCGGCAGCCCTGTATCCTAACCCCTGAAAACGGATTCAGGTGCCGGGTGATATCAATCAAGGAACATGATTTTTGAACATATTTATCGTATTTATCCTATGCCCTACAATGTCCTAATTGGTTCCCAGATTTATGTGCAAGATCTTTCACATCTCCACAAGATCATGGCTCGCATTTCAATCTTAAATGAAATTCAGCAAACTCTGAGAACTTCAGCGGAAAATTCCATATAAACCCTAAATGGTGTCAAAATTTAACAAAATCTGACCTTGAAAAAAGTTGAAAAATCCTTGAAAAGACCTGGAAAAGTCCTTGAATTTCATCAGGAAAAAACTGTGGGAACCCTGACTCATGAATTGGTGTTGTTCATTTTGAAGTTACCACGAGGCCTTCAACAATGAGTTTTGTAGTAAATTCTAGACGGGCCCCTAGGCTAGCATTAGTTTTAGCGGAAGTCATTGCTAATTGTCGAACGACATGAATTAGCTTGTATTTATAAAACAATCCTGTATTCCATACTTTTAAAAATATTTACCTGCTGTTTTTCCTCAAATAATGTTACATTAGCAGAAAGAGCAACGACATGAAGCAAAGGGAAGTAATATTTGTTTCTGTATGTGTAATATTGTGCTTGTACATGAAAATATAGCACAGAGTTTGTTCCTTCCAGATCCCTTAGAACTTGTATTTACACAATCAAATCTAATCATTATTATACATATACATTTTAGTATTCGATGAAGTCTAAGTCGCATGGCCATTTGACAACTTACATTGTGAATACTATGTGTGTATTACCAAATAAGACTCATCAGTGGCAAGAATAGTCTGATTATCATACCATTACTGAATGATATACAAACCTCATATTGAAATTAAGTCTTCAAACGTTTTTCATGTGTAAATTTTAAATCAAAAGGACTACATAAAAGTTGTTCATAAATACTTATCACTATATAAGAAAGGTCAACTCGACTATCTTTGCTCATTTACATTATGATATTATATTCTAGTTTGAGTATCAATATTATTTTCAACCTTCTTTTCTGGAATATTTCCGATGATGTCAAATATTTTCGAAAACAAATATTGATTTAATTTCGATAGAAACAACAATTTAACAAAACTTAAAAGAATATTTCAAGTTCAGACGAACCTAAGACATGTCTTACGTAAGACATTACTAAGTAAAGTTTCATGAAACACTATAAGACAAAACTTATGACAGTCCTAAGATATGTCCTAATCATCGTCTTAAGACAGTACTTAGGACTTGACTTAGGACAAGCCCCCGATGTTGATACAATGCAATAGTAATTTGTTGTAGAAGAAAACCTTATTTTCCTTATTAAAACTTATGTGTTCGTTTATCATTATAGATATAAATTATTTAAATCTAAAAGCCATTATTTGAAAATCATATAAATTTTGACAAAATTTTATGATGTGGCTGCCCGGGGGTAAATTCCATTATTTTTGCGTAGGGGATGTGCCGGAAATTCGGGTATAGTTTTTTTTTTTTTTTTTTTTGCATGAAATATAAAGATGGTTGTGTGTCTAACAAATTGTATATAAACTTGCATATATATACATAAGGCAAAAAGGGAAATCATTTATTAGACAACATATTTCTTGTTCATTGTCTTCTTTAAATGTACAACATTTCACGTATTTCATGCTTTGTTTCTTTGGTGTTTTAAAAGGAATAGATTTTTGGGCCCAAAAGTTAACAACACATTAGTGGAGATGGAACACTCTTTTTACAATGTTTAATGTCATATTCAGTTGATTCAGTCTATTTTTTGTGAAAGAATATCCTTAACATGATGTTGCAGTGGCTCAAACTTAGTCTGAATATGGAACTGGAAAAAATATGTTAAAAAGTTCATTATTTTACCCAGTTTTTTGGCTCAGATAATAGTGGCCACATGCGAATTCAACTAAATCTTATGAGTAACGTGTGTATATTTGTAAGTTAGCTAGGTTATGGAAAAGCCTAGCTATATAGATAGTTCTTGGGGGATGTGAGGAGTACGCTTGCGCAGTGAGGAGAACGCATGCGCAGAAGACTATTGACCAATAGGAATTTCAGATTCTAGAAAATCAAAATGGCGTCCAGTTTCGTCCTGATAAAACGGGGCGGGGTTTAATTTTTCTTTTTCCTTGTGGAAGTTAACCCGGATGATCCAGTCGTTATATTCCACTCACTACGATCGCTTCATAGGAGAGAATCGGATACGGAGAGGGATTGAATTATTCGAGTTATGTGGAAGATGAAAAGTATTATAAACATTTACTATAGGTGGTACTGGGAACAGGTTTGTAGAGGATGATGGGATTGGTATTGCAATATCGCTTAGCCAGATTAATAAATATAGATATGATAAAAAGAATAAGAACTTTAAAACCAGAAGTTAATAAATAAATACTTTTCAACTTCCACAAGGAAACAGAAAAATTAAACTCCGCCCCGTTTATCAGGTCGAAACTGGACGCCATTTTGATTTTCGAGAATCTGTAATTCCTATTGGTCAATAGTCTTCTGCGCATGCGTTCTCCTCACTTCACCCCAAGAACCATCTATATAGCTAGGCTATTCCATAGCCTAGCTAAATATGAGGTATTGTGCAATAATCAATAATATCTAAATACTATAAAAGACTTTTCAATTGTGTTAAACAAAGCGTTATTGTAGTTTGTTGAGATACTTAGGCAATGGAGAACGAAAGGTGGAAAGAGATAGAATTTTTTGCGGAAGAATAAAGAGCTACCGGTGTTTATTTGTGTGTGCTGTAAAATGTTTATTATTGTATCAATCACATTAAATTAAGCAAGTACTAACTAGGTGCATATTTATTTGTTGTCAACATGTTGTGGTCATAGCATGCTGCGCTAGAAAAACCCCTCAGTTACATTGGTTGTAAGGATTGTCTGTGAAACCTGAAGCCATAGTTGAAGTATTAAATGCTCAGAATTGCTAGAAAGCATTTACACAAATGCACTGCTTCAATACATGTATACAGTTTGTCTCTGTTGAGGAATAAAAGATAAAAGCAACACCTTAGGAGAAAACAAAAACAAAACAAAAAAAAAAACAAAACAAAAAGACGAAACTACTTCGAGTTGCTGTTGGCAAAAAATGAGAGATTTCATCGAATCAGCGACGGTTTTATCACATGTGCAGACCAATAGAAGAAATTACAAAGAAGTACCGAGAATGGCTTACTTCAAGTATTGATTTGAGTATACAAATACATCATAAGCCACCACACCCTTGTCAATCAAACACGCAATTTTCTATCCAAGGCTATTCCATAGCCTAGCGTATCGTTTTTATTTCATAAAAACCATTATCCGATTTATATCATCCACTTATGTTTATAAAGTCCCCTCGTGTTTTCTATTTACTGGATACAAGTAATAACTGTGAGTGAACATGAATGTGGCCATTACTAATTTTTATATTTCGTTAGCTAATCATCGGCAAACGGCTACTTTAATACTAGTATTCGATTTGTGAAAAAGAGTACAACAATGTTAATAAATGCTCAACATAGTGCAGCCAAGGAGCTTAAACGAGCTTAATAGGAAAAAGAAGGGAAACGGGGAATGTGTCAGACAACGACCCAAAGTGTACGATTGATGCATAAAAATGTAATTTATATGCTATAGTTTAATGTGTATATATAGTGGCTAAAGTTGACTCTCATTTATGCCATAGCTGGTTATTGTACTCTCAAAAATTATCATAATTTACTTGTGTGTTCAGAAAACAAATGAATGTGATATAAAAGAAACTAACAGCTTTTTAAATATGGAAAATCTCTTTAAATGCGGATTTTGAAAATTTTAAACAATTCCAAATTTTAGCAATGCATTTCAACGTTTAACGAAACATTTCCATTCTTTGACCGGCCTCATTTTCAGATTTCTACATTACTGCTAATTTCTGCAACTTATAAAATACAAAGAAATTGCATTTATTTTGAATACAGAAAACTTTTTACAGTTTCAAACTCATCATTTAATGGGAAATCACATGACAGGTTCCGTCAAATTAGCAAAAGTTCTGAATGTTGGAATAACCCCCGTGTATCCCCTCTTCCATACCCAGCCCATTTTTAAGTCTGCTTATATCCCCTCCTCAAAATACATTGTATTATATCTGAACACGTTCAAGTTTTTCTTTCAGTTGCTTCAAAATGTTGACTTAATAATTCAAAGTTATAAAAACGAGATATCAAATGATTGCTTATTGTATACGAGCTTTATGAAAAACCATTTCGCAACCCAATACGTTCCATAGCGCCATTTAACGAACCCCTATCCCTATGAAATATTGACAAATGAAATTGCGTGTTTAGGTAGTCTGTAGAACCAAAAGTGTATCTCTTACCCCGAAATAATTCAAGATTATGATCGTAATCTATTACCGAATAGATACTTACTTTAAGTTAATGTATGACACCCATAAAAATACTAATGTACAATGTAAATTTATTCTTTGATTAGAAAAATGGCAATTTTCTTAAAATTAATTGCAGTTGGAGTTAACATATGTGTTATGGTGTCATATTCATTTACTTCATATCATTTCGTAAAATATTTATTTTGTGCAAAATGATTTCAAATGCACGAAATATTTTCAAGTCTGTAATATATAAGATTTTAAACTGTTGCTGGCGTTGTTGTTTTTCAATTGGCATTCATGCATGTCTATTACCCGACACGACGACACTCACAATAGTGATTTAATTATGTTTGTTGAAAAGAATCGGCAAGGTGAACAAAAAACATGAAGAAAAACAAATTAAGAATTAAGAATGTAAGTTTGCAAGTCAACCGTTTTCCCTTTCGACTTTCATGATAATGATAATGTGTCCATAATACTTAACCCTAACCGACCTCCGTAGTAAAGATGTGATTGTACAGGTAAAATTACCATATGCATACGTAGTACACATGTATTATTTCAAACCTTTTATATGAGTCGTCAATTTCATATATAGTTTTATTCGGTTTTTAAATGTAATTTTGTGTCATAGGACCGTACTTTGATGTAATAAAAAATAAAACTTCAGAGAGCTATATAATGACATGAATTTAGTTAACCTACCTTCTAATGATGCTTGTGTTCACCTTCCTCTTCCACTGTTTGTATAGCTGTCGATTTCCGGATTACATATCAAAGTAGGTCATATTATGTCTTTAGGGGCAAACGTCTGTCCTACCTGAGGAGGTATTACTATGTACCAGAATTGTACTTCCGACCATGATCTCATAACCGGAATTTTTTATTTCGGAAACGGTCCATGAAAATATTTTACACAACCCAAGTACAAGATCACGCGAGAATACAATTACTTTATTGGCGGGAAATAAAACTTGGAAATAATGGGGAGAAAAACGAAATATAGTGCTTGGGAAAGTTTGAAAAAAAGGTAAAAGGAAAAAAATCAAAACACACGATTTCAGTCAAGCTTACACCTTCAGTTTAACTTGATATCGGACAATTACCAAACAAAATAACATCTGTTTGTCAGTACAATGCCATGCCTATGGCGCATAACCCTTTATTGCCAAAAATTTCCCTTTCACGACCAAAATTGGGGTAGCATATATCTATAACTATGAATGATCGACTAATCATTCAAGTACAGCACTCATTCAGTCCCGACTTACAGTGCTGCTAGCGTTTGTTTGAGCTAAACCAAAAAAGAAAAGATCAAAGTTAAAATGATATTAACATAAAAGACGAGATGTAAATGCCAAAGGTCTACCCCCCCAGATGAACATGCAGCATATCTATTTTTGAGAAGGTGGATCAATGGGGAAACGGTAATGTTTGTATGGAAAATTGCCGAGTACAAAATCAGAGCCTTTCAACCAGGGATTTACTGGTAGCTTTAATATCGTGATACATAGCAGAACACTAGGCTTCCTCAAACGGAACTTGAGAGGATGTAAGACCGAAGCACGTGCTAGAGCCTATATAGTCCGCTCCACGCTAGAGTATGCTGCATCCATCTGGGACCCACACAAAATGGGACGGATAGACCAACTAGAGAAAGTGCAGAGACAAGCAGACTACCTGGAATTATACAGACAGGCAACCAGGAAGCGTCAAGCAGGTGGTGAACAATCTCGGATGGGAACCACTACAAGTGAGAAGAGTCAAGATCCACCTCCTTCTGCCATCCCTGCTTACCATATCTCATAACATCAGAAAGCAGAACAAAAGGACAACACACATTCCGTCAACCAACAACTAGATGTTTACTGTATTCCTTCATCCCAAGAACCATCCAGGATTGGAACAAACTGTCAACAACAGCAGTCAAAGCCAGTTCTATGGAGGAATTCAAGGGAATGCTGAGAAGCATGCCCGCTGCCCAGTTCCAGACCATCCACTGAGCGCCTTGTATATAATTGTACAAAATTTTAATTGTAGATATTGCCTATTTTGGAGGCTTTTATCTTGACCGTCAAGCTCTGAGTACAACGCTTAGTAATGAGTCAACCCTGTACCGGAAGAAGAAGAAGATGGGCTACATCAAATTAATTAATAGATTATCATCCCCACCCGCCCAATTTTCTCTAACTCAATTTTTTTTTCAATTAGTCACAAATTTCTTGAAAGGGCCATAACTAGGTAGAAATGGTGATGTCACAAATAAAAATTTAGTTGAAATGAACGTGAATACCACGATATAATGCCATTTGCATAAAGATAGGTAATACAGGAGGAAGGGACAAAAGGGATAAAGAACTTTTATTGGAGGAATAAATTTCCTGCCCATACCGCTTTTTACCTCACCTGGCCAAAGGCCATGTGAGCTTTTGCCATCACCTGGCGTTCGTCCGTCCGTTAACTTTTATTCAAAAATCTTTGCTGAAACTGCTTTGCCAATACTAACCAAACTTGACCTGAATCATCACCAGAGTATGCTCTTTCAAATTTGTGATTTTATGTCCGTAGACCAAACAACATGGCCACTTTTACTAAAAATAGAACATAGGGGTAAATTGCCGTTTTTGCAAATATCTCAAAAACTGTTACAGATATGAAAAATCTGACAGGAGTAAAAAAATTTTGACAGGAGTTAAAATGATCAGCAAGATGAGATCAACCCGCCCTGCAATTTTGAAAAATATCTGACAACCCTTTTTGGAGTTATTGCCCCTTTTCCATAAAATGTTCGTTTTTTGTTACTTTTAGTCTTATATATTGAAAATGGTAGAAGCTAGAAGTGAAGTTTGAATTACAAAAATGGTCAGCATAGTAAGATCCATATTTTCTGCAATTTTGAAGAAAATCTGACGACCTACATAGGAGATATGGCCCCTTTTTAATTGAATTTTTACGATTTTCTAACATTTACTTTTATTTCAAAAACTGTTTGAGATGTAAGTTAAATGTGAATTACAAAAGTGTTTATCTTTTTCAGGACTACAATTTCTACATATGTCCAGCAGATTAGCATCTCATCCAATATGGCCACCACAAGGGAACATAGTTTAACATAGGACCCTATGGGAAATGCATTCAAAGATCTTCTCCTCTGAAACTACTGATCAAATTGGAACCTAACTTGGTTACAATTGTCTTTGGGTGGTCCCTTTCAAACTTTGTAATTTTTATGTTTGTACCTGATCCAAGATTGAAAATGTAACATCTGGTGAACTGATTTATGATATTAATGGGTGGTCTTTTCGTGACAATGAATAAACCAGTCACCAGGTGAGCGAAACAGGCTTATCTGAGCCTCTAGTTTTCAAATATCATGTCCAGAGAAATGGATAGGGGCAGGAAACGAAGCCTTCTATATGTACAAATGTATGACTCCCAGCAAGTCTGCACAGGAAAAAAAATAAGAATTTGGTACATTACTTCTGTATTCACCCCAGGCCGACACATAAATGTCACAAATTATTATCCTCTCAATCAATGCGGTCACTCACGAGAAAAACTTTCATTTTGTTATGCCCCGCCAATAAATGAAATAAATGAAGAAGGGGCATATAGTGTTACCCTTGTCCTTACGTCCAGTTAAGTTTTGCGTTAAAGTGCATTTCTCAGAAACTGTAAAAGATACCACAATGATAATAGGTCAGTAGGTAGATATTTAATAGTACTACATAGTTCACTAGGTAGTTTGACTCTTTGACCTATATTTCATGCATGAGTTATTCTGGTTCAGGTTTATGTTTAAGTCCATTTCTCAATAATTACACATTATAGGACAATGATATTTCATCAAATTAATTGCCTTGATGAGTACTACCCTAAACATTGACAATTAGGATGACTTTGATCTACATTTTACACTTCAGTGACTTTGGTTAAGGTTTGCGTTCAAGTCCATTTCTCAACAACTATACATTATAGGACAATGATATTTCATCAAATTGATTGCCTTGATGAATACTGCTCAAATTAATGACAATTAAATGACTTTTACCTACATTTTAATATGAGGTAATACTTTGCGATAAATCTTTTGGCGGGGCATCCGTGTCTTTCAGACACATTATCTAGTTCTACTTCCCCTTTACACCGTCTGATAGTATTCCCGACTGACCCTAGTTTACACCCCAAAATGCTTGTACATATACAATAACATGATAAATTAAAAAGACAATTGTTCAGAGAACAATTGCAAGGTCTTTCCCAGTCAATGTTATGTTTTATGTCATGTTTTGTTATGTCACATGCTTAAAATCGTCTTGATAGACGCACATTGTCTCCATTAATAAGAGTAGCCA
>MJUU01017755.1:632-22708 GCA_002080025.1 Modiolus philippinarum | reverse complement strand
AAAATTAGGTCACTTTGACCTATATTTTCCGCTTGAGTGACTTACATTCAAGTTTACGTCAGAGTTCAGATCTCAGTCACTGTACATGGTAGGATCATCTAACCTTGCATGTGCATGCATCTTTGGCGATAGGTCAGCATCCAGGCAAAATAAGTTCACTATGACCTATATTTTCCGCATGATCGACTTACATTCCAGTTTACGTCGTAGTTCAGATCTAAGTAACTACATGGTACGATCATCTAACCTTGCATGTGCATGCATCTTTGACGGTAGGTCAGCATCCAGGCAAAATAATGTCACTTTGACCTATATTTTCCGCATGAGTGACTTTCATTCAAGTTTACGTTGATATCTCAGTAACTGTACATGATAGGATCATCTAACCTTGCATGTGCATGCATCTGGTCAGCATGCAAGCAAAATAAGGTCACTTTGACCTACATTTTCTGCATGATTGACTTCAGTTACTGTACATGGTAAGATCATCTAGCCTTTGTATATATGCATTAGGGATGGTCAATCAGCACTTTGGCCAAATTGGGTTTCTGTGTCCATTTGCCATAACGAGGCGAACTTTGTAATCGTTGATTACCTATGTTTTGTATATGCCAGTTAAAATTCAAATGAAATTTTCAAAATATATATTGGGTGTCAATAAGACATCATCAAATATGTCAGTTTTGGGTGATTTAGGTATGTTTCCATGTTCTATTGATGCACTTAAGCTTACATTTGGATTTTGGTACCATTTAGTTAATTTGAATACAAAATGTTTGATACACACAGTTTATAGTAGTATACATGCTGAAAACTGGTTTAAAGTAAAGATGAAGAGCATCTTAAACATATTTTAAAATTTGATCACATTTGGGAAAATCAAACTCATTCAGTAAAAAGAAGTTACTTTATTCAGTGCATAGTAAGTTAAAAGATGATTTTGTTTTTTATTGGAAGGAGAAACTATTTCATGATATTAATCCTAACCAAGGTAATGAGCTAAGAACATATAGAAAGTTAAAAATTGGTTTTGAAATGGAAAATTTTCTTAAAATTGACACAGAAAGGAAAATTATTTCAGAT
This sequence comes from Modiolus philippinarum, assembly GCA_002080025.1. Lineage (NCBI taxonomy): Eukaryota > Metazoa > Mollusca > Bivalvia > Mytilida > Modiolidae > Modiolus > Modiolus philippinarum. The sequence continues at coordinate 21,625 of MJUU01017755.1, read as the reverse complement.
TTCGTTAAAATCGGAATCAGTAATAGTAGTCTAGCAATTAAAATTGGTAGACATAAAAACTTAGCTTTAGAAGACAGAATTTGTCAACTTTGTAAATTGGAAATTGAAGATGAATTACATTTTATATGTAGATGTGTTCATTTATCTGACACACGTACTGAATTTTTTAATAACCTATCCAATATTGTCCCAAGTTTTGTGCAATTGTCTGAAAAAGAGAAATTAAAATTTATTCTATCAAGTAATGATTATGATATTAATAAGTTTTGCTTGGAAAGTGTAAGTAAGCTATACAGAATCAGAAATGAGAAATGTTGTTTGTGTACCAGTTAATAAATGTACTTTCAGCCTCCTCAGCCATGTATATATATATATATATATATATATATATATATTTTTCTCATATGATAACTAATTTTTGCAAATATTTGTTTGTTGTTTAATGTATTTTGTATCTTCTATTGTGTATTGATTACAATCCTTTTTTGATTATTTATCAATAAATATTTGATTTGATTTGATTTATATTGGGGTGAATATTGAAAATTCTTTATTTTCAATCAAAAAGTAGTAATTACACATAGTTTAATACCTTTTCAATGTAGATGTCAAATGCTAATTAGTATCTGATTTAGATGCAACATGTTGACCTTATCACATAACCTCATCTGAAATTCCATACCTTATCGCATTTTTTTTCATCACAATTTACTTTTACTACCCTTATCATATAATATGAAGCAAGAAAAAGGTACCTATTCCAGCGGCTCATCCCTATGTCATCATATATTGGAAGTGACCCCCCCCCCCTCCGGAGATCTGAGGACACTTAACTGCATGACAATTATGTAGCTAAATGTTAATTGACGAAAAAACAATTAATCTGAAGTCCTACGAACAGAATAATCATAATTACAAATCAGTAAAGGATATTCTTACTTTTCTGTCAAGGCCAGATTTTGAGAACTTTTCAGTTTTTTGGACTAAGTAAAATTTAATGTTTTACTATCCATAAAATTGTTAAAGATAAAGTTTTAAAGACGTTGAAAAATAACATAGTCCATATAACTAGTGGGATTCGAACCAGGGTCGTCTCCTTTACTTGACTTCTTACTTACCTATAATACCACGAACTCGTTGGACTTAATGGTATAATAAAGAATCGATGTGGGGCACAATAAGGATATATAGCATTATAGTATAGTATATTTATTTCTTGACATTATAAGCTTGAAATTTTTTTTTAAAGAATTTATATGCTTTGTTTTGAGTCGTTTTAACCTGGATATAGGATGTTGTCTCCTTGACATTGACCCCATTTCCTTTCTTTTTCATAAGTTTTCCTTCACTTAATATATTAGCTGGTTATCACACTCGACCTTGGTGTGTCTGTATAAGCTCACCCTCAGACTTCCGGCTATCGGGATGATCTTGACACACCGCGTCCTCGTGTGATAACTATTACATCTTAGCTCAACAGTGCTAATTAATTAGCGATTCCCTCTCAATGTATTGATGTTCATTTGTATTGATTTTTTTCGTATAAGAATAGGATGTTTTCAAGAGTGAACATGCCTCGAAAGTCCCGTATATGCTTACTTACAACAATAACGGATTTTAAAATAAATACATTGTATTTGTGTTAATAATTACATTCGACGAGAATGTGTTTTTTCGCCGTATCATGATCAGTCAAGTCAAATCTTTAGTGTTTCCAGTTCCAATAACTGGAAACACCACATGATCACAAAAAGCAATGAAGGGATATTGAGTAAATGTACATGAGACAAAGTCTCTACAAATATATTGTAAAACAAAGCAATGGCACAACGCTCTAATTGTTGTTCTTCATCTTGAAGTCACCATGAGGCCTTCAACAATGAGCCTGTGTTCATACCTCATGGTCACGATCGGCCAGAAAAAAAGCAAAGACACAAATGAAAGACAAATGAAACTGTAAACAAGGAATGGAACTCGGGAAAGGCGGATTTAGAGCCGACACTAGCAAAAGCCATTGCGGCAGTGTAATCAGATCTCCCCTTTCTCTATCCCATTTTCCTATAGTATTATAATAAAACCCGAAACAGGTAAACTACTAACCGCAATACCATGCACTTCGTATAATATAATAACTTCATTATAAATTTAGACCGTAGGGAGGAGTTTATGATGAGGTTATTATAAAACTTAATGTATATTGGTCTATTAGTGAAATCTCTTTTAACCTTGTTTGTTTTACAATGCTAATATCAGGTGATTCTAATAAAATTACATTCATTAACACAGTTTATTACAAAAACTACTACATTTTAAACGCAATTTGAATTTTTTACCCAGTTGTTGAATATGTACATTGTCTTATAATGACTTTTATTTTTCATTTCATTCAGACATGTTTCCTGCTCAAATTGTCGAAACTTCGGTATTTTTGTTTCTTATTTTTATTAATTAGTATTTAAGATTATTATACCTTTCCGATAATTATCTATGTAAAATTCATAGTCATAAAATGTATATTTCTTTTCATTTTTCATAAAAGTGCTATTCCCCGGTGAATAGCACAGAGACTATTAACCGGCCAGTGAATAGCACCATGAGTACTTTTCGCGGACTTTTCAGTGACGACGTTGATTGGTTAATGGGCGTGTCTGTTCAGCATGACTGACATTATTAATCACAGCCAATGACATTTATTGAAATTTATCGCTAATTTGGTTGATTTTCAATTGATCCCGAGCGACGATAATTCTATTATCACTGCACTGCGCTGATACGAACATATTATCGTCAATCTCTATGGAACGTTAGCAACAGCGTATTAATACGACGTCGCGTGACGTTTCGTGAAAAAAAAAATCCCAAGAAAGTAAGCGCTATATTTAACCAAAAATTATATATTTAACCTAAAAAGTATTTCTGTAGCAAAAGAAATATATATCTGGTATATATCAATAACAGAATTAGCGATAAAAATACTATTAGTAATTTGTTTTGCTCGGATGGATTTCTCAGCTAGTATTGCATCTCGTGCTATCGCACTCCATGCAATGCAAGCAGAGAATTCCATACTCGCAAAACAAATTACTAATAGTATATATAAACATCCTTGGTATAAAATGGCTCATTTTAACTACGATTTTTATTTCTTTTTTCTTTAGATTCTCTTTAATAGTAAAACATGTTACATTCGGTATAATAAAACACTTATTTACTGGCTATTCGAACAATAGCAAGATTATGGTTCCCCTCGACATCAACTATTTCCCTCCGCTTCGCGTCGGGAAATAGTAGTGTCTCGGGGAACCATAATCTTCCTATTGTTCGAATAGCCAGTAAATAACTGTATACTTTCCAATGTTGCTTTAAAATATTTCAAATAGAATTTCATGGAAAATATTTGCTTTTAAACAGGGTCAACTTTTTTCTTCTCTCATATAATGTTTCTGAGCCATGATAAAATTCTTAATGAATTTTAAAAAAACAACGGCAGTAGAATACCAATGGAACAAAGCACAAGATTACACAAATCAAAGTCCAGAGATAAGGCAAAATCAAGAACACCAGAAGTTTTAAATTTTAAATGGAATTCATAATATGAATGAAAAATTTTGAAAATTTTATTCAATATTCATTTGATGTAATGCAATTTTATTTGCAGGACTGTCTTGTCCTATTTCTATGATGTACTTTAAATTTAATCCATTACCTAAACAGTTTTAAAAATTTCAGACAGTAAATTTTATGTTATCAACACTTTGACAGAAGTAACACAGGGAATTTTGTGTAAAAACAACCGCTCTGCTGTTATCAATGACAGATCAAAACCAGAGCTAATTTAATATTCATTGTTTTTTGAATGACATAGGACACCCACCAAACATTAAGACACGTATTGTAATTTGAAAAGGTATATCTTTCAGCGAGAGAAATTAGTCTGTTGGTAAAACGCTGTCACGCTACAATAGAAAATTTACAGAATCGTCGTGTATTTTAATATAAATCGAAAAGACTATAAGTGTAATATCTTAAGGTCATCGCAAGCTAGTTACCGAAGTTACTGTGAATTTAGTTTCTGCGCATTTCGACAGCTTATGTCTTTTCAGTGCAGATCAAATAGGGTCGATTCAATAAATGTGTCTGTTACAACCACTTTTGTAATTCCAACCACTTTTGTAATCCCTTGATTACAAATGTGGTTTTGGGTTACAAAAGTGGTTGAACTAAATGTCTTATCAACCACTTTTGTAATCCCTAACCACTTTCTTAACGGAGTACGAGCCTCAGATTTCAGAAGCATTCTATATCCTCGGGTTTTATCCATTCAAACAGTGCTAAAATTTTTTGCACATGGTTCACATTTTCTTGGTCATAAGTCACTTTAAAATACATAAGATAGACTGTGTATAAAATTTAATCAACTTCCAATTATAATTTCATATATTTAAAGGCCTATACACATCCTATGCAAATTGAAGGAAAACTCTAGAGAGATCTGTTTCCCGCCAAAATTTTGACGTCTTATATCTCAAAAATTCCTACATGGATTTTCAAAATTTTTTGCTAAAGTTGTTCCATTAGATGTGCTCTTCGAGACAAAAGGTCGGAATTTTAATTCTAATTACAAAATTTTTGAGACTCGTACTCCCTTAAGATTTTTTTAACATAATTTGGATTCAAAAGCACAGGTTTTACTATAAAATGTCACTTTAAGTTAAGATCAATATTTTTCTGACGGAACTCTCTGAGTTGAATAAGGGACCACAAAAGTGGTTGAGATTACAAAGGTGGTTAACTAAGATTTTTTTATCAACCACTTTTGTAATCCCTTGCCACTTTTGTAATCCTATGATTTCAGATGTGGTTTAGTATTTTGAAGTTCAGAAACCAAGTCAGTTGTAGTTAAGATCAAGTTTTTTTTCATGAAATTCTTTGAGTAGAATGAGGAATTACACAAGTGGTTGAGATTTCAAAAATGGTTGACTAAGATTTTTTGTCCCACGATTTCAAATGTGGTTAAGTATTTTTGAAATCCAGAACCACTGTCACCTAAAGTGAAGATCAACATTTTTTTTATGAAACTCTTTGAGTTGAATGAGGGAATACAAAAGTGGTTGAGATTATACAAAGGTGGTTGACTAAGAATTTCTATCAATCACTTTTGTAACCCCTAACCACTTTTGTAATCCCACGATTTCAAATGTTGGTTAAATCCAGAACCACTGTCAATTGAAGTGAAGATCAACATTTTTATTAAACTCTTTGAGTTGAATGAGGGATTACAAAAGTGGTTGACTAAGAATTTCTATCAACCACTTCTGTAATCCCTGACCACTTTTGTAATCCTACGATTTCAGATGTGGTTTAGTATTTTTTGAAGTTCAGAAATCCTGTCAGTGGAAGTTAAGATCAACAGTTTTTTTATGAATTTCTTTGAGTTGAATGAGTAATTACACAAGTGGTTGAAATTTCAAAAATGGTTGACTAAGATTTTTTTGTCAACCACTTTTGTTATCCCACGATTTCAAATGTGGTTTAGTATTTTTGAAATCCAGAACCACTGTCAGTTGAAGTAAGGATCAACATTTTTTTTTATGAAATTCTTTAAGGTGAATAAGGGATTGCAAGAGTGGTTGAGATGACAAAACTGGTTAACAAAGATTTTTTATCAACGACTTTTGTAATCCCTAACCACTTTTGTAATCCCACGATTTCAAATGTTGGTTAAATCCAGAACCACTGTCACTTCAAGTAAAGATCAACATTTTTTTTTATGAAAATCTTTGAGTTGAATGAGGGATTACACAAGTGGTTGAGATTTCAAAAATGGTTGACTAATATTTTTGGTCGACCACTTTTGTTATCCCACGATTTAAAATTTGGTTTAGTATTTTTGAAATCCAGAACCAGTGTCAGTTGAAATAAAGATCAACAGTTTTTTTTTATGAAATTCTTTCAGTTGAATAAGGGATTACAAAAGTAGCTGAGATTACAAAACTGGTTGACAAAGATTTTTATCAACCACTTTTGTGATCCCTAACCACTTTTGTAATCCCACGATTTCAAATGTTGGTTAAATCCAGAACCACTGTCACTTCAAGTAAAGATCAACATTTTTTTTATTAAACTCTTTGAGTTGAATGGGGGATTACAAAAGTGGTTGAGATTACAAAAGTGGTTGACTAAGAATTTCTATCAACCACTTCTGTAATCCCTGACCACTTTTGAAATCCTACGATTTCAGATGTGGTTTAGTATTTTTTGAAATACAGAACCACTGTCACTCTAAGTTAGGATCAACATTTTTTATGAATCTTCTTGAGTTGAATGAGAGATTACAAAAGTGGTTGACTAAGAATTTCTATCAACCACTTTTGTTATCCCTTGCCACTTTTGTAATCCTACGATTTCAGATGTGGTTTAGTATTTTGAAGTTCAGAAATCCTGTCAGTTGAAGTTAAGATCAACAGTTTTTTATAAAGTTCTTGGAGTTGAATGAGTAATTACACAAGTGGTTGAGATTTCAAAAATGGTTGACTAAGATTTTTTGTCAACTACTTGTGTTATCCCACGATTTCAAATTTGGTTTAGTATTTTTGAAATTCAGAAACACTGTCACTTGAAGTAAAGATCAACAGTTTTTTTTTGTCTCGCCTGCGACGAAAGGCGCGGAAAGCGAGACATATGCGTACAAAGTATGACGGCGGCGGCGGCGGCGGCGGCGTAAACTTTCATGTTAAGTTTTTGTGATTAGGTCACTTTCTCAGTAACTATAAGTGGTAGGTCAATGATATTTGGTACACAGGTGGGTCTTGAGTAGTACATGACAGTCTGCTATATGGCTTTTGTCTGCGACCTCAATTTCACGGTGCAGTTAACATGTTAAGTTTTTGTGCTTAGTTTAGTTTCTCAGTAACTATAAGTGGTAGGTCAATGATATTTGGTATACAGGTGGGTCTTGAGTAGTACATGACAGTCTGCTATATGGCTTTTGTCTGTGACCTCAATTTCACGGTCCAGTGAACATGTTAAGTTTTTGTGCTTAGTTTAGTTTCTCAGGAACTATAAGTGGTAGGTCAATGATATATGGTATGTAGATTGGTCTTAGGTAGTACATGACAGTCTGTCATATGGCTTTTGTCCTTGACCTCAATTTCATGGTCTAGTAATCATGTTAAGTTTTTATGATTAGTTTAGTTTCTCAGTAACTATAAGTGGTAGGTTGATAATATTTGGTATGTAGGTTGGTCTTGGGTAGTACATGTCAGTCTGGCAGGTGACTTTTGTCCTTGACCTCAATTTCACGGTCTAGTGGCCACGTTAAGTTTTTCTGCTTAAGTCCATTTCTCATTAACTAGAAGTGGTAGGTTGATAATATTTGGTATGTAGGTTGGTCTTGGGTAGTACATGTCAGTCCAGCACTTGACTTTTGTCCTTGACCTCAATTTCACGGTCTAGTTGCCATGTTAAGTTTTTCTGCTTAAGTCCATATCTCAATAACTAGAAGTGGTAGGTTGATAATATTTGGTATGTAGGTTGGTCTTGGGTAGTACATGTCAGTCTGGCAGGTGACTTTTGTCCTCGACCTCAATTTCACGGTCTAGTGAGCATGTTCACTTTTCTAATTAGTTCACATATTTTTCACATCGATTTAGAGGCCAGCAGGGACGGGCGAGACATCTTTTAGGGTCTTCACTTGTGAAATTTCTTAAGCTGAATAAGGGATTACAAAAGTGGTTGAGATTACAAAACTGGCTGACAAAGATTTTTTATCAACCACTTTTGTAACCCCTAGCCACTTTTGTAATCCCACGATTTCAAATGTTGGTTAAATTAAGAACCACTGTCACTTCAAGTAAAGATCAACATTTTTTATGAATATTTTGAGTTGAATGAGAGATTACAAAAGTGGTTGAGATTTCAAAAGTGGTTGACTAAGATTGTTTATCAACCACTTTTGTAATCCCTCGACAGTATGACAAAGACAAAACAAATAAATAAAATGAACAAGAACGCCACATAACTAAAGCACTAGCAGTGTGAACCATGCAAAAGCTGAGGTATCATCAGGTGCTCCGGAAGGGTAAGCATGATCTGTTCCACGCGTGGCACCCATCACACTGCCAGTGGAAAGTCTGGTTTTGTCACAGTTGGTGTAAGTCAGTCCGGTTATAAACTCTGGACCTACCCAATGATATCTATTCTCATCTGTGAGATAGAAACATTGTAATTGTCTGTCAAATCGTGGTGACGATTGTAAAACTTCTGTAGTGACAATTGCAACAGTGACTGAACATACCCTTGATGTATAAGTTTTTGAGACAGTCATTTCGCTCTGTTGACAAAATCGCTGTACAAACTACAGGCACGGCAATAGCAAATGGATTGTGAAATATACATGCCATATGCCGGAGATGTTGGAATATTACTGCTCAAAAACGGGAAGGTCACTATTGGAAAATCGAAATCATCACGCTTGCCGTAAAGTTTTGCTTTCAGAAGTCCAGAGATGTCACTCTAAAAGTATAGGTCCAGGTATGATGCTGATGATGGTGTATCAGTGGTCTCTTTAATTTCGAGTTCATTTTGGTATATAAGATGAAGGTTATCCTTAAATTGAGGATTGTTCAATGAAAAAACATCATCTATATAAAGGAAGTAGAAATTAAAGGACTTGGCTAGCTAACTGTCTTTTTTCTGAAATGGCCCATGTCCTTGTATGAACCTGGCTTCATACCAATAAAAAAACAAATCTGCTAAAAGTGGCGCACAATTAGTTCCCTTAGGCATCCCTAAGAACTACTGTCACTTTTAAGTAAAGATCAACATTTTTTTTATGAAATTCTTTGAGTTGAATGAGGGATTACAAAAGTGGTTGAATAAAATATTTTATCAGCCACTTTTGTTATCCTTAATAATTTTTGTAATCTCATGATTTCAAATGTATTTTAGTATTTTTGAAATCCAGAACCACTGTAACTTTAAGTAAAGATCAATAATCCCTACCCTAACCACATTTGTAATCCCTTGATGACAAATATATAGATTTAAAAAATAGTTCGATTGATTCTGCCACCAACCCTTATTAAAGTAATAATCGCTTTTGAAACCCAATTGCATGGGGCCACCTTAAATGTCTGATATTGATGTTCAGTTCAAATTGTTTTGAGATACACCATAAAAATATTACCATGGATTTCAAAAGTGGTTGATTAGAAATTGCTACCAACCACTTTTGTAATCCAAACCCTAGATTACAAATGTGTAGATTCAAAGGTCGTTCGCTTAACTTATTAGCGAATAACCACATTTGAAATACAATTGTATAGGGTTACCTTAGATATGTTATATTGATGTTAGGTACAAGTTGTGTAAGACGCCCAACAAACATTTTATCATGGATTTCAAAAATGGTTGGGGATTTCAAAAATGGTTGATCAGAAATTGCTCTCAACCACTTTGTTATTCCAACCTCTTTTGTAACCCCAACCACTTTTGAAATATGGTACATATTGCAAATGTCGTGTGTTTATAACTTCTACCAAGCCTTAATAAAGCAATGACTACTTTTGAAATACAATTGTATACGGCCACCTTAGATATTCTTTATTGATTTTAAGTACAAGTTGTGCAAGATACCCCATAAAATATTATCCTGGATTTCAAAAATGATTGAGTATAACGACTTTTGTTATCCCATCATCAAACAACGATTCTAAGGACACTTTGCCTGTTAATTCTGTGTTTGTTGACAGCCCCGCATTCATGAATAACGAGTAGCATGGCTGTGACGTTGTTCGATAATAAGCAATGAATTACGCTCTAACCGGTGCTAGGGGCCGTCTTGACCTTTCTATGAGGTATGAAAAAAACTCATTGTTCAAGGCCTCGCGGAAACTTCAAGATGAAGAACAACAATTAAATATTCCAAAGTAATTCGTTTAATTCTGCCACCAGCCATTAATAAATCAATAATCCCTTTTGAATTGCATTGTTACAGGACAGTCTTTTATTACTATTATTTGTGTTCTCTACAAATTGTGTATGTAAAATACCATGAAATCTATTGTTATAAGCTGAACAGAAATACGGATTGAGTGCCATGTGTTTGTCCATATGTTGTAATAGTCCTCTAGATTAGGACTCTAAGCTTGAATGTCTAGGAAGGTCGCAGCTTTGACCGATCTTAACTAGGCGACGATGCATATGGTAAGCCTGGATACTGCACTTGGCATATACCTAGCAAGCGCCTCAAGCTGCTTAGGATCGGTGATCATCTTGATGAATGTCATTTATTTACAGAATCGCCAACGCCCCATAAACGTTTGATCAAACACTGCCTGATATTAATGGGTACCTGCACTGATTGCCGCGGACGGGTCTTGATGCAGCACTGGGATCTATCTACTGCATCTATAACTTTGGTTCATACCGTACCTTAAGTAAGCCCCACTCTTACTGGTGTTCATTTTGAAGGGGAGGTCGTTGAAACTTTGGAGCATTCTCAGACTCCCGATCAGTCCAGTTGATTCTCCAGAAAAAATGCTGCAAGTGATCCATTTTCTATCTTAGACTAAGTAAAATTCCCCTAGATTGCTAGACACTTTCCAATTTTGGGGCTCGTGCGATCGATGGTTATAAATCCTTTAGGTTTGGCCAAGCAACGTTCACATATGTATATTGAACTGAACAGAGGTCAGATGGCTGCAATGATCTCAGCGGATATAATCGCGATTCTTGGCATCCTGCTCGACGAGGTAGATGAAGTTGGCGTTCTCCCGGATCGATTGCCGCGGGATCTTTTTGGCAGAGGAAGAATTATTCCTATTTATTATGACGACCCTGCACGTAGTATTCTTCGCACTCGGTTTTCTCGCTCAGCATAAAAGATTCTTCTTAGAGGGGTCGAGGTTGCGAAGGTCTGGCACGTCGCTCTCCTCCTTAAAGAACGGCTCTATACATTGTACCGCTTGGTTTGGGCGGTGGCTTCACCGTGTCCAAGACGTCAATCAAGGATGGGTTTTTTTATCCCTAGTGCTAATGTCGCGGAAAACTCTTGCACTAGCATCTGCATAAGCAGCTGGTATATTAGCTGGTGGCGCAATTTTCCGAAGACGTAGAGTCGATCGTAGTAGATCCATCAATCGCACAGGAGAAGGTTATTCATCAGCGTCGTCTTGCCTCGGTCCGATTTCATAATGATCAGACCTAGGTTGCATGGATACGGAAGGAGAATGTGGTTATTCACACTCGCGGTCGGCTCATCGTGGGTGAGGTTTTCAACGTCCATTTATCTATCAAATGACCTGAAATGCCAAAGGAAGATAGGGACGAAATGCTTGGGTAATGAAGTGACAAGCAATTGGTGGCGGTTGAAGATTGGAACCTGAGCGTATGCGGAGCCAAGAAGTCGCAGTTTATGGCAGGTACCGGAGATGCCCTAATAAATTAGCTGATAAATTCACTGAGGCTTATTTATCCACAACAACTGAAATTAAATAAAGCTAACAATGATTCCAAATGTCGCCCTTTTCTGGATCCGACTATTATTATTGACTCTGGTAAAATCAAAAATATAATATATGATAAAAGGGATGATTTTGATTTCACTATTACTAATTTCCCTTTTCTTGACGGCGACATTCCCATTGCTCCATCCTACGGGGTGTATATTTCGCAAATGGTACGATTCGCACGAGTTTGTTCTACTCTTGTTGATTTCAATGAACGTAACCGTACTATCACAGCCAAACTTTTACACCAGGGTTACAGATTTCATAAGTTGTTGAATACATTTAAGAAGTTTTGTAATAGATATGAACATGTTATATCTAAATATGGCGTTACTCATAAACAGCTTATTACTATGGGCATTTCTAGTCCTCAATTTTACGGAAATGTTGTTAAAAAATGCCAGAAATTCGATTAAAAATCCAGAAAAGCTTGGACGTAACTTACATTCTTTACGAAATAGGGGATATCGGCAAGATATTCTGCTTGCATCCGTTAAATTAGCTTTGAGACCTAGTGACCTGAAAATTTTGCACACATACTGGCCTCTCACTGATACTGCCGATGTCTACTGAAATTTATGATGATTCTTGACCAAACCCTTCGGGAAGTTTTGAGTTTGATTTTTCTTCCGTAGTGCGACAGTGTTCTACCAGCAGACTAGGCTCCTTGAGCTAGCCGGCAGTTTAGCGGCGAGCACCCCTTGACCCATCTTTCAAAATTACGTGTTGTCTTTTTCTCTCGATCCTTTTAAGATTGTGGTCATTGAGTTAGTAGTCTACCTGTACTGGATTTCATTCGTATGTTTTATACAATAGGGAAACGGGACAAATAAAGGGGAGGTTTGGGTACCCATAAACCGGTTTAACCCTAACGCTGGCTTTTGATAGTGCCGGTAACAAGTCCGGCTGTCCCGAGTTCGAATCGTTGTATACGTTGGTCTTTTGTCTTATACGTGTTTTTCTTGTGTAGTTCCCTTGCAAATTGTTGCATGTAATTATAATTTTCAGCCATTGTAGGTGTTTCCTGTTATCCATTTTTTAACATTCAAGTACCTCGTGAGCATCATCGACGTCTTTATCAAGTACGACACGACTGGCTAGTGCAGCTTAAGGATAGGAAAAGTGCCCCATGCCAGATGGCTTTCGGACTGTTTTCAAGGATCATAAGCACGAGAAGCTATGGATCGATAAATGAGAAGATATTTTTAATCGTGAGATGATGGATATGCTCCGTAAGCGCGATGTCGAGTTCTACTCCAGCGAGAACTTCTCTTAAGTCGGGCGTGGTGGAACGCTGGAGTCGTATCATGAAGGAATATATGTTTTAAGTAATTCTCGCCACTTTCATGGGAACTTACCTCCATGTCTTGAACGATCTCGTCCGCCGGTTTAATACCACCATGCATCATCGAATCAAAATGACCACACCACCGTCAGCCAGAAAGAGCACGAGGCCAAAGTCATCTGGAACCTTTGCGAATCTCCCACCAATGAAGCCGCAGCGATTCGACGTCGGCGATAAAGTCCGGGTCATCAAGAAAAAGGGCACATTCGCGAATGGATATACTGTGAAAGTACAATTATTCGTGGGGTTCCAATTTTCGTGGATTTCGTGGTTGGCTAAATCCACGAAATTAAGTTCCCAACGAAATGCATTTTTCCCATTGGGCTTTAATACATAGAAATCGGAACCACTAATTTATGTGCCCACGAAATAGTAATTTTTATGGAAACCACGAAAATTGATGTCCACGAATAAAAGTACTTCCACAGTACTCTACGCTGGACCTAGTAAGTTTATCCCATCTTCTAAGCCTTAAATACGCATCCAACAACCTATCGCCTCACAGACTTCAACGACGATGAGATAAGCAGGTTTTAATTCCTGGATAACGTAACCCGACCTCCATAAGCCCCATCGGTTATCTTTTTGGTCCCTCTAGAGAGATACAAGACAAACTGGTGAATCAGCGCTAGTTAGTGGTGTGTCAACCCTCAAGCGCCAACATGATTGGGTCAATAGAACGATGTTTATCAATATCGACAACCTCCGTCAGGACCTACTAGACTTGACTTTCATCACGTACCATCCCGTGATCAGCGGTTCGACTGCTCTGACCCCTCTCTCAGAGTTCGAGTCAAATGCCCTATCAATATCCAACCATCTTACCCCTACCATGAGTAAGCACTTTGCCATTTCTTTCTCGATGCGGTCCAAACGTTTCTTGTCCGCCTCGAGTGCTTTAAGGGTTGCGCTGAGCTCTGCCTGTAAGTCATCGATACCTTTCAGGCTATCCTTCAGCTTGAGGTTGATCTTTCTCTTCGTGACGACGTCCAAGCTATCACGTGGCCATCCAAAACTGGTGATTCGATGATGGTTATATCAAGATCCAAAAGCATCAGCCAGATGGGTATGCGCATTATAGAGTGAGTTCCGAACTTATCCATTTATCTATAGCACAAAGATTACCGTCTCGAGCGTTCTTATTTCCGATATGATCTTAAATAAATTAACGTTCAGGCTTAGTGCCCGCAGATCATGTCGCCCGCCGCTGGAGCTAATTGTATTATATCGATTCTCCGGTCGCAGATATTCGACTATCTCGACTTTGATGCCTCCACGCTTATACCAACAGGTCCAGTGCTTGCTGGGAATATCGCGTTCGTCATGATTTAGTATGCCACATTCGATGGGCATCGCCTTTGCATATGCCTCTAATTCGAAGGATTACTAGGGCCGTGGCAGCTTCCTCGGTCTCCACTTTCGAGAGGAACTTATTGGGGAGGAGAATGCCGTGCACTCGAATGCTGCTCTTTTATCTAGACCCGGTAGTGACTATCCACCAGGGATGGATCTCATCCGGCAGGATATACTGCTTATCATCGTTGAAGAAGAGGTATTTCTTGCAGGATTCTAGGGTAAGAACCTCATGGAGCCGGCTGTAGATAATATGAATTGAGCGGTACTTTTCCTCGCCCGTATCTAGGCACTCTTTAAAGCCTACGAAGGTCAAAACGCACGTGCTTTTTACCTTCTTGCACTCCACTTGATCCACTCTGAAGGCAAAATATACTCGATCATCGCGTGGCCGGTACACTCATCCTTGAACTTGCCCAGCTCATTACAGTGTTGAAAAAGGTTTCTCGGCGGGGAACAACCCCTACGTGTGAGGCTACGAACCACGCAAACCGACTAACTATATCATATCAATAACTTGTACGGATGGCGAGTCGGGACCTACTTGCCGAAGCTTTCAAGTGGACTGACATCGGAAGATCCTCTGCACGCTCGGCAAGGATGAGCAAAAGTATATCTAAGAAGTTTACCTCGAGTTTGCACAAGGTGCTCAACGATCAATATTCTTGCCGGTATCTAAGGAAATTAACGAATTCAGGAAGCTGGTGGCCAACCTCCATGACAAGGAGAAGTACTTGTTCAAATAAGTGAATCTGAAGAAGTAGCTTGCCCTGGGTCTGAAGCTGAAGATGAATCTTGCCCTCCGGTTTACCAAGAGCCCATAGTTGAGAGCGTACGTGTAGAAGAATACGGGTTGCAGGGCAATAGCCACCAACATCTTCGAGAAGGGCTTCTTCAAACGCATGGTCAACTCGGTATTTTTGGAAGACCATGAAGAGTATCCGAAACAGGATGGACGTGCGAGTGGTCGATAGCGAGGTCAACCGGAAAGTAGTGGCGAAACCCTACTTTAAACACAGTAGAGTCTTCTTCAGTGAGGATCTTGCTGCGGTCCATCTGCATCGCACCAAAACGGTCTTCGATAAACAGATCTAACTCAGATTCTCCATCATTGACCTATCTAAAGCCCTGACAACCAAATTGCTGTTCGATTATCTCAAGCCCAAGTATGGTGACCGAGCCAGCATCTGCTACACTAATACGGATAACTTGATTTGCGAAAATCGGACGGCAGACGTATATTCGCATATAACCAAGAGTGTGCAGCAGTGCTCGATACCTCCAACTACGCTGCAGACCATGCTCCCGGTATTTACACTGGCTACAATAAAGAGGTGCTCGGTAAGTTCAAGGATGAGTGCGCCGGCTTCCCGATGATCGAGTACATTTGCCTTCAGAGTGGATCAAATGGAGTGCAAGAAGGTTATAAAAAGCATGAAGAAGAACGTGGTTGAGTGCATTAAGACCTTCGCAGAATTAAAGGAGCACCTAGATACGTGCGAGAAAAATGACCGCTCAATTCATTTTATCCGCAGCCGGTTCCACGAGGTTCTTACCCTAGAATTCTACAAGAAATCCCTTTCCTCCAACAGTGATAAGCAATATATCCATTCCCTAGCGGAAAGTCACTACCGGGTCTAAATAAATGAGCAGCATACGAGTGCACGCCATTCTCCTCCCAATAAGTCTTTTTCGAACGCGGAGATCGAGAAAGCTGCCACGGCCCCAGGAATCCCTCGATTCAGAGGCATATACAATGGCAATGCCCTACCACCCACCCCGAAACCTGTCGAATATGCCATACTTAATCAAGACAAACACGATATTTCCAGCAAGCACTGGACCTGTTAGTATAAGCGTGGAGGATTCAAAGTCGAGATAGTAGAAAATCGGGGATTGGAGCTTCTATAGAATGCAGATTAACTCCAGCGGCGCAGCGACATGATCTGCAGGCACTTTTGCCTGAACGTATTTAAGATAATATCGGATATAAGAACAATCGGGTAGGTGATCTTTGTGCTATAGATAAATGGATAAGTGCGGAACTTACTCAAAGAAGCGCATGCCCACATTGCAGATGCTTCAGGATCTTGATATGAACCATCATCGAATCACTAGTCTTGGATGACCACGTGATGACTAGGACGCCGTCACATTGAGGATCAACCTCAAGCTGAAGGATAGCGTGAAAGGTATCGATGACTTAGAGGCAGAACTCGGTGCAACCCTTAAACACTTGTGGCTGAAAAGACACGCGTGAACCGCATCGAAAAAGAGATGGGAAAGTGCTAACTAATGGCACGGGGTTAGATGGTTTGATTTCGATAGGGCATTCGACCCGCAATCTGAGAGAGGGGCCAAAGCAAACAAGCCGCTGACCGCGGGATGGTACGCTAAGAAGTGGCAAGAGCTGGCAGCAAGCATGTAAACTAGGATAAACTAAAAGAAAGTCAAGTCTAATAGGTCCTGACGGAGGTTGTAATTATTGATAAACATCGTTCTAATGACTCGATCATGTCGTTGTTTGAGGGTTGACACACCACTAACTAGGGGGATTCACCATAGTTTGTCTTGTATCTCTCTAGAGGGACCAAAGGGATAACCGATGGGGCTTATTGGAGGTCGGGTTGCTTTATCCAGGAATTAAAACCTGCTTATCTCATCGTCGTTGAAGTCTGTGAGGCGATAGGTTGTTGGATGCGTATTTAGGGCTTAGAAGATGGGAAAAACTTCCTAGGTCCAGCATAGTATCCATTTTCGAATGTGCAGTTTTTCTTGGTGACCCGTACGTTATCGCCGACATCGAATCGCAGCGGCTTCATTGGTGGGAGATCCGTAAAGGTTTTAGAAGACCTTGGCCTCGTGCTCTGATGGCAAAGGTGGTTGTCATCTTGATTCGTTGTTTCATGGTGGTATTAAACTGGCAGACGAGATCGTTCATGACAGAGAGGTAAGTGCCCTTGAAAGTGGCGAAAAGTACTTAAACATATTCTCCTTTATGGTAAGACTCCAGCGTTCCATCATGCTCGACTTCTCCTCGTTATCGGTGGAGTAGAATTAGACGTCCTTCTTCCGGAGTATATCCATCATCTCACGATTATAAATTTCTTTTCAAATATCGGTTCATAGCTTCTCGGGCTTACGATCCTTGAACACTGTCCGAAAGTCATCTGGAAAGGGGTACCTTCGTTATCCTTGAGCGGCACAAGCCAGTCGTACTTTGAGAAGACGTCAATGATGCTCAAGAGGTGCTTAAATAAAAGTGGCAACAAAAGTCAGAAGCAATAACAGGGAGAGACCAGTAAGGAGAATCCGTAAAACGTAGGACAGACAGAATCGAGAAAACACAACCCAATACAGAACATTTTAGGCAAGCCGTCATATTACCGGCTTGGAACAGGCATTTTATAAATAAAATGCTAGGTTAAAACAGGTTTAATGATACATCAACCTCCTGCTTATGTGGAGACTACCTATAGCTTCAGTGTGTCCAGATTGTGTTAACTGTCAAAGCTATAATATTGTCAAGCATTTTCTTATGTCACATAGGTGAAATGTTTTTGTCGTTCGATGCACAAGCCTGGTCTCATACAGGTAAAATGTTTTTGTCGTTCGGTGCACAATTCACACCAAAGTGGGAAAACAGACCAACCTCAATAGAAGAAGCCAAAACTTAAACAAAACCATCTTCAATAAAATGGATTTTTAAATAAAATTAAAGCCTCGATTATGGCGGAAGAGAAGCTTATATTTACGATATCGGCAGCCCAAATCTCGCTCTACCAACCCTTTTACATCGCGATGCTTCTTGAATTTGGGTTGAACTGGCTTATGCAGGGTAGTTCATCCGTACCTTATTCCCCAAGCCCAGTCCAAATCGTGCTTGGTTACCGATGATGGGTCTGTCACGCTCAACGCTTTCGCTCTCAGTGGGATTAGGAATTGTATAGGAGGCGATCATCGTCTTGTCGCAGATCGCATTGCGTGCGACCGTATTCTTATACATGGTATATAACGTAGATCGTGGTCATCCGCTAGGTTGAGGGGCATCGATTTGGGGTACCGGCAGGCTATAAAGGTTGGTCCCCAGACGGGTGAAATTATGCCAGGTCTGGTGCATCTCGACGAACAGTCAATTTATCAGCTTATTTATTTGGACATTCCCGGTAGCTACAATGAACTACAACTTCGTCGCTTACGCATACGCACAGGCCATAATCTTTAACTACCACCCATTGCTGGTCACTACCTCCCAAAAGCATTTCGTCCCCGTCTTTTTTTGGCATTTCAGGCCGTACATTGTCATTTTATATAGATAAATGGACGTTGAAAACCTCACCTACGATGAGCCGACAACATGACTACTTTCTCCTCCCGTATCCATGCAAACTAGGTCTGATCATCACGAAATCGGACCGAGGCAAGACGCCACTGATGAATAACCTCCTCTCGTGCGATGGATCGATCGACTAGTACCGACTTCACGTATTCGGTAAATCGCGCCACCAGCTTATATACCATCTGCTTTTGCGGGCGCTGGGGCAAGGGTTTACGAAAGACGATTTCCGCGACCTTCTCTAGCACAAGGGTAGGAACCACATCCTTGATGGATGTTATGTACATGGCGAAGCCATCGCCCAAACCAAGTAGTATCGAGTCGTTCTTCGAGCAGGAAAGCGACGTGCCAGACCCTCGCGACCTCGACCCATCTGAGAAGAATATCATGGTTTCTACGACTCTTATGCTGAGCAAGAACAGCGAGTGCGAAGGATACTACGTGCAGGGTCGCCAAAATAACGTGGAATGATTCTACCTCTGGCAAAATTTCTTCAAGATTCCGAGGCAATGGATCCAGGAGAATGCCAAGTATATCTACCTCTTCGAGAAGGATGCAAAAAATCGCGATTATATCCGTTGGGTCATTGCAGCCATCTCACCCCTGTTCAATTCGATCGCACGAGCCCTAAATTGGGAAAGTGTCTATGCAATCTAGGCGAATTTCACTTAGTCTAAGGTAAAAAAATGGATCACTTGCAGAAATTGTTTTGGAGAATAAACGGTACTTTGGTCGGGAGTCCGAGAATGCTCCCAATTATCCAAGACCTCCCCTTCAATGTGAGAACTAGTGGGAGGAGGGGGGCTTATTTATGATATGGAATAAAGGTGTAGATGCAATAGATGGACCCCAGTGCTGCATCAAGACCCGTCCGCGGCAATCAGTGCAGGTACCCATCCATATCGGGCAGTGTTAATTAAATGCAAGACACTCGAAACTGCTTAGGGGCGATTAATTCAATGCTTAGGGGCAATTTATCCAACGCTTATGAGGCGTTGGCGATTCTATAAATGAATGGCGGTTATCAAGATCACCGACCACATAAAGAATGGACCTACTGCAGACTAAGTGCAGTATCCAGGCTTACCATATGCAGCGTCGCCTAGATAAGATTGGTCTAAGCTGCGACATCTCTTAGATATTCAAGCAATAGTGTCCTAAGCTAGAGGACGATTACAACATATGGACAAACACGTGGCACTTAATCCGTATTGCTGATGTTAAACTTTTATAACAAAAGATTTCATGTTATTTTACATACGCAATTTGTACAGAAGACAATAACAGTGATAAAAGGCTGTCCTGTAGCACTGTAATTCAAACGTGAATATTTATTATTGTTACGCTGAGCGTTACAGATGTCCCCCAAACGAACATTTTGCATCTTACTCATTTTCCAGTATTTCTAAGTTTCAATTGCAATTGTAACCGTTTTGAAAAATCTGAAGCTGAAAATCATTCGTTGACAGGCAAGGCAACCTTCAAGTTAATTTTAATCCGATTCTGAGCATTTTCATTTCCGCCTTATTCTGCGTTTATGGCAACGACAGCCATTTTGAAAATTATGTGGCTGAAATCATTTGTACACATTCTAGACAACCTTCCTGTAAAATTTCATTCAATTCTGAGCACTATTAAGTTTCCTGCCTTTTTTGTTTTCATGGCAACGACAGCCATTTTGAAAATTCTGAGGCTGAAAAGCATTTGTATACATGCCAGGCAACCTTCCTGTAAAATTTTATCTAATTATGAAACTTTTTCCCGCCTTTTTTCTGTTTCCATGACAACGGCCATTTGGAAATTTTGAAAGCTGCGAACATTTTTGCTTAATGAGACAATTATTCCTGTGAAGTTTCATGTGGTTCGGTCAAATAGTAGCTGAGATATAGGTGGACAATATTTGAGCAGCAGAAAGAAAGTAGAAAAAAAGTAAGAAGAAACAGAGCAAACACAATATGTCCCCCAAACTTCGATTGGGGGACATAATTATTGATTTATTAATGGCTGGTGGCAGAATTAAACGAATTACTTTTGAAATCATTACCATAAGCAATTAAGGGATATGGAGTAAATGTACATGAGACAAAGTCTCTACAAATACATGGCAAAACAAAGCCATGGAATAATGCTTGAATTGTTGTTTGTTCATCTTGAAGTCTCCATGAGGACTTCAACAATAAGCCTTGCTTATACCTCATAGTAAGTTCAACACGGCCCCTAGCACCGAATTGAGCTTAATTCATTGCTAATTATCGAATAACACCGATAACACCACAGCCATGCTCCATATTATTAGCTCACCTGGCCAAAGGCCACGTGAGCTTTTGCCATCGCTTGGCGTCCGTCGTCGTCCGTCCGTAAACTTTTCACATTTTTGCTATCTCCTCAGAAACCACTGGACCAATTTGAACCAAACTTTACAGGAATGATGTATGGAAGGTCCTTTACT
>MJUU01017747.1:34384-47453 GCA_002080025.1 Modiolus philippinarum | reverse complement strand
TGTATCTAGGGTGGTCACTGTTATATTGAATTTTCTTGTTCACCGGTTGACCTACCTATGCGACCCAACGTTAACCGCTTGATCCAGCGAAATCTAAAATGTCGTGTGACACGATTTGAACAACTCAGATTAAAGAGTATTTAAAAGTGTATATAATATTTCATATCGGTGAAAATTGATTTCTTTTATTGATGGAATTATTTCCAATCGGATATATGTGCGTTAAAATGACAAGCGGGCATTATCATGTGAAAGTGCGGGGCATTACCACACGGTATTGCCTGATTGTGCTTCTGAATTTACTTCTCTTGTTTCAAACGATTATGATTCATGCATGATTAATATTGTGTCGGTGGCTTGTACATCATAGGTACTCCAACGAAGAATTTTTTAAGCACATTTTGATGATTATCAATTTCCAATGCACAAAAACACAATGATGACATGGTGCATGAAGACGCACGTTAAGTGTTGTATTTTAATTACAACCTAAATGCAAAGTTTCAAATAGATTCATGAATGCACGTAGGTGCACGGCAATTTTAACTTTTACGTGTTTTTGTACTTTTCTCGAATTTTGGTCGTAAATAATCGTAAATAGTGATCAAAGCGTCGTAACTCCAAATAATTTTTGAACCAGTTTCTCCTTAGCTCTTATAGAACTGGTAAACTCGAAAAAAATAAAATACAGAAGTCTACTAATTGTATTTTTTAATGATGTTAATTCATTCTTAATCTTAATTTTTTTTAGATTAAAGGTTTAATGTCTAATTATTGAAGCAGATAGCTGTCTTTTGCACCATTATATTCATTCAATTAGAACATTTAATTTTTTCGTTGGAGTACCTATATTAAAGAGTAATTGACTCTCGAGTTTTAACAATAAATGTTGAAATGCAATCATCACAGGACAAAACCATATGAAAATCAACACGTCGCTTTAATGATTATAAATAGATGGCAGAATCTGAAATAATGCAATGGTTTCCTCAATTAAATAATAACAATAGTTAATGAAAATGTGGTCATTATGGTGAAATTTAGACTGCCCTTGGGACAGTGGTATTGACTTCGCGTCGGTCATTACATTCTTGAAATCGATTACTCTCGTCGATTTGTTTATAAATGCATCTGGAATTTATATAATAGGCTTAAGTGCGCACGGAACTCTTAAGTTCGAATTGAATTAGCGGAGGGGGAGTCCGGGGATCGGAACGCCCTTTTTCTAAGAAAATATTTTAAATTTTGTGCTGCACCTAGGCAAAACTAAAGAAAAAAATGGATCAAAGCCTCATATGTGTTGGTTTGATTTTAGTGCTTCAAGCTGTAAAGTGTTGTGATATATGTTCCTTATAATGGACATTTAATGTAAGAGTGCCTCTCATAGAATATGTATATGAATTTCAAGGATCTTGGTAGAAAAGTATGGTAGACAAGTATAGGAGAACCTAATTCCACAGTTCTGGTATACTCTTTTGAAAATGTCAATAAAAATGGGTAGGTTCCAAAGCTCGGAAAAAATAGGGAAAACTATCAAACAATTATAATTAACAAATGTTGCGTCCACATCTTCAATGTTTCAAAAATTTAGGTCGAAATTTTAGAGGAGTTTATTTCACAAAATAGGTACCCTCTGTAGAAAATGTCTATAAAATGACTGATTTCCGAAGACAAGTAATAGGTCCAAAGATCGGAAAAATGAAAAAAAAAATCGAAATACTTCTATAAAGTAAGGTGCACATCTTCAATATATATAGAAACATTTTGTGAAGTTTCAAAGATCGGGGTTGGAAACTGTACGATTAGTTAATGTCACAAAATAGGTACCTCATTTTCCCCGCACGCCGAGCCTTATTTTTAACCCGGATTCGCAATCCATGCGACCCGAACAAACACGATTTGAATCATCCCCCTTTTTTCTGTCGGCATCCACTATTGAGGTTGACTGATGACAAGCAGTCCACCAATATAATCGCCAATGTTTGACTTTAAATTAGCAAACAATAGTAATTGAAACACTGTGAAGGCGATTAAGTTATTGCTAGAGACAAATATGATTAAAATGGTTAATATATATCGTATTAATTGCACCATATGTATAAAATAATAGTTGTAATAAACAAAATTAACATGATTAAAGTTCAATTATATTTTTCAGTACGTTCATCATAGCATAAATAGTTAAAAATCACTTTTATTAACGATGAAAAATTGTTTTCCGTTTTTCAAGTATTTTATTAAGGGAGGTAAAAATTTTCAAATAAAATCATTATGTCACATGGAGGAAAAGAAAGATAAATCAAATTTCAACAGATTACTTTTTGACATAAGAATAACAAAAGAAATGGGTGTTATGTATAGTGATGTTTACGTTATGTAATGTTAAGTTTCTTGTCCGATTTTCTCTAGTCTGCATATGCGCATTTCGACAACTTATGTCTCATCAGTGCAGATAAAACCAAAACATTTAGAAGTCCATTGACAAAAATGATGTGTAAAAGCTGATAGAGAACAAATAACCAAATGATCTAGATAGAAAAGCCAAAATTCAGCTAAGGACAGAGCTATGCATGAGGGAGTTACTCCTTTATTTTAAACAAAAGTTTATAAAATTTAGTTATTGCAAGCTTCAATAAAGTCAGTTTTCGGGTTAGCACAGAAGTACTGACTACTGGGTTGGTGAATGCCCTCGGGGTCTAACAGTCCACCAGCAGAGGCATCGGTCCAGTGGTAATAAATATCAAAATAAAATATGTTTTGTCTTTCCCTTCTAATAAAAGGGTTTATCTGTATTAATGTTTAGTGCAGAAACAATGATCTATATAATCCACAACTACTGTTTTCATTTAATTGTGCTGCAGGGTTGTATAAAGAGTGGAAAAATCAAAATTTTGAATGATGTGTCAATTAGCGAGACTGGTTGAGGATATCTGTTCAACGATATCTTTGGAATTCACATCTGATTCAAGCCGTTCGTGTAGTTTTCTTTATCACAGTAATTTCTGGGCGACACCGCAATGAAAATTGTTTTTAATGATTCTTATGAAGTTGTGGTACCCAGCAGTTGTAAGGGAGGTAATAGTTTTCATCATCGGCTTCTATGCCAAAAGAGAAAACTGAAATTGAGTTAAGACTTAATTGTAATTTTTAACAATATCGTCCCTCGATATTGTAGTTGTAGTATAAGTAGGATTTTCGTCAATACCCACCTTCTTACGAGGGCAGTCGAGATAGTGTTCCTGACAGTTGTTTGTCGGTACTTTTGTTATCTGTGTTGTCTTGTATGTCGCACTGTTATTTTAGTTTTGTCTTTGTTGATGATGTTTGTTATTCAGATTTTCCGTTGTAATATCTAATTACAAAGAGATGAAGATATGTTTTCAAACTTTCACTTTGGTCTTATTTGAGGGTTAAAGAAGTAACATGTACTATGGATTTTTCTTGGTTTTTGTTTTAGGGTTAGAAAATGATATTTACCAATCAGTCACCCATAAGATTTTTCACAACATTATTTTTACTTAGTATTGGGATAAACATTTCCCTAACTTACGACCTGTCAAAGCCAGTTGCTGTTGAGTTAATTCCGGACACTGTCGCATTAGGAGACGGGTTTGGCTACCCTAAAAACCGGCTTAACCAACCATTTCTTTTGAAACGCTTGTACCAAATCAGGACTATTGCGGTCGACAATTTTGCCGGTTGTTTCCAAGCATCAAAGACATGTGTGGATGAAAATATGACTCAGCCCCTCACCCCAACCCCCTTCTCATTTCAGCATCACATCTGCAACAGTTGAAACAAGTGATCAGCATATGGGCATTTCATAAGCACAGGTTTTCACTTGTGTTTGCACTCTCTGTATTATGGTGAGGCTATCGTTAAAAGCATCGAACTCTTGATAGTTCTTCCGAAAGTTCTACGAAGCTATCAGTTATATATATTTTAACTACAGAGAACCCTCGAATGCTAAAGCTTAAGTAAGATAAGTTATAACGTGCCTTCTCTTTCCACGTCCGCAACTCATCTTACCTCCTTTTACCGATTCGTTTATTGATATTATCAAAATGAATTTTAACAAAACACCTACAAAAAATGTTGAAATCTGTCCAAATGACATTCAAGTGACAGGGATAATGATGGCATTTTTTATCTAAAAGTACAGAAATTCATTGAAAATCTATATACGAGATGACATGCAACAACATTTTTAGAAGATTCAAAGCATTCGCAAATTGGTATACTGAAGGAAATAAATGTTTCTTGAAAGATTTAGAGTTACGGCGCTTTGACTATTCAAACTTATTACAAAGACAATCAACACTTATTAACATTTATACGAGGAAGGCGGATAGAGCAATGTTACAAACTCTTTAAGCATACATAAGTTCACGTTTCAGGCTATATTTCAGAAAATTCATTCTCATACGATCGTTACAAAAGTTCTTTAATAAACATCAGTCCCTTGTGGAAATATTACTGCGATGTAGTTCTACGTTTTACAAATATAACATTTCCATTCTTTGAATTTTTCATTGATGAAACGTCCTCATTTATACATGAAGGCTTCAACAAATTCCCNAAAATATGACTCAGCCCCCCACCCCAACCCCCTTCTCATTTCAGCATCACATCTGCAACAGTTGAAACAAGTGATCAGCATATGGGCATTTCATAAGCACAGGTTTTCACTTGTGTTTGCACTCTTTGTATTATGGTGAGGCTATCGTTAAAAGCATCGAACTCTTGATAGTTCTTCCGAAAGTTCTACGAAGCTATCAATTATATATTTTTAACTACAGAGAACCCTCAAATGCCATGAGGTTCTTACAGGTAAGGTCAGATTGGCTGGGGTCCGACTCATCCTCGGAAAAAATCTCGAATCGGGCTTGGCATGGCCTCAACTGGCGCGGTGGTTACATATCTTTTGATTTGAAGCATTACTCAGGGGTGGCCCATCATCTTGATCCAACAATGTCCATTTACTGATATCTAGAAAACTACGAGTTCTACCACCTCACCGTCCACCAGCAGTTTCAGCACGATCAAGCAAAACTTACTTTGTGTCGCCCTTCTGCAATTATTCAGATTAAATATCAAATATCAGGCTGTTATTAACCTACCATTCTCGTGAAATGATGGCTTGGTGTAAGAGTCGATGTTTACCGAAAATCCTCTGCTCGTATGCCAGTATGTCAGGTCTTTTCCAAGAATATCGAGGTCTTCTTGGTCCAAATGCCACCTTTGATAGGATAATTAAAGGGGATCTGGACTGAAACAACTCTGAGGCGATGTACTTTCTAGGTTGAAAACTTCTGCATTCCAGGTACTGTCTCAGTGTGTCCGAGATACATTTTGAACCGTCAAATACATGTTTAGTTTGTTGCAGTGATATAAACAGTAAATATATGCACAAAACACCTTCCCCAAATTCAAGAGATATAAGAATTTCAAGATATATCTGCCTTAATTTTTGCGGCGTAAACGGTGAGTACCTTGCAATTGTACTGTATTTTGCTCTACTAGAATTTTCGTTTTAATGACGGTGATAAAGCCTAAGGGATGATCAGAAGGGTATCCTACAGGTGTAATGATATATTTTCTGGTACAAATATGACGTCTTTATCTCGTAAATTAACCCGTATGTCTCATTTAAGAGCGATATGCGATAAATACTTTTTGTTGATGGCCTCATGGTGACTTAAAGATGAAAAACAACAATAAAAGCATTGATATTAATTGATTACTACTTGTTGTCGGTTTTTATATTCTGTTACTTCCTAGTTACGCCATATTCATGGTCATTTGGATACTCTCAAATGTTCGATTGCATCCGATTAGTTTCTCTCTATAAGGTACAGATTTTTTAGTGTATGTATGTCATGACTCGTAGGATACGTGCTATAGTATTGGTCCATGCAAGGATTGTTTTTCGTGCATTTTGAAACACGATATCTCAATTTTATGGTCTGATAGGGTAAGGGTAGTTAGGACTGAGAAAGGGACCGCGTATGTTTGATTAGACATTTTGTCTAAAACTCTGGTATGTTGAATCTATCGTGAATCCCCTTTCAAAAGTCAATTATTCATGTACTTCTCATCTGCTGCGTCATTGATTGATACTTATAAAAACAGTTCTTATTATTTTTTGTCAAAAATTCCTCGGCTCGTCTATATATGGATGATTGGATATTTGGGCTAAAGCTTAAGTAAGATAAGTTATAACGTGCCTTCTCTTTCCACGTCCGCAACTCATCTTACCTCCTTTTACCAATTCGTTTATTGATATTATCAAAACGAATTTTAACAAAACACCTACAAAAAATGTTGAAATCTGTCCAAATGGCATTCAAGTGACAGGAATAATAACTGCATTTTTTATCTAAAAGTACGGAAATTCATTGAAAATGTATTTAGAAGATTCAAAGCATTCGCAAATTGGTATACTGAAGGAAATAAATGTTTCTTGAAAGATTTAGAGTTACGGCGCTTTGACTATTCAAACTCATTACAAAGACAATCAACACTTATTAACATTTAGGATAGAGCAATGTTACAAACTCTTTAAGCATACATAAGTTCACGTTTCAGGCTTTATTTCAGAAAATTCATTCTCATACGATCGTTACAAAAGTTCTTTAATAAATATCAGTCCCTTGTGGAAATATTACTGCGATGTAGTTCTACGTTTTACAAATATAACATTTCCATTCTTTGAATTTTTCATTGATGAAACGTCCTCATTTATAAATGAAGGCTTCAACAAATTCCCGTCTCATACGATCATTAAAAAGGTTTTAAATAGATATTAGTCCTTTGTTGGAAAATTTGAAGTTTCGGTCCTAACTCTGGTTTATTTTTTTAACTTAGTAATAGGATGATCATTTCTTTAAACTGTCTACAACCTTTCAATAGCAATTGCTGTTGAGTTGCTACAGGACACGTAATTGTAAATGTATTGGGATATCCCTTATTTAAGACAAAGGTTTTTACCTTGAGCTTCACGTCTCTCTTCAGTTTATTCAGTTAAGGGTGAATCCTTGGGCTTTTTGTTTACAACCAAAAGACTTTTCTGCTTGTTGGTTCGTCATCAAATATTGTTTGGCTATAACTGTTGCTTATGCCCACTTATAAAAGCGCTCCTTTAAAGTATCATCAATAAATCATCAAAAAATGAACGAGATATCCATTCGCACGCGTTTGCTCTCCTCTTCAGGACTTTAGATATCATGACCTTACTATTACATTCAAATTTTTACAACAAGGTTGCAGATTTCATAGACTGTTAAATGCATTTAAAAAGTATCAGAGAAGATACGAACATTTGATACCAAAATATGACCTCACTCGAAAACAGTTCAATATTAAGGACATTTCTCATTCTCGTGTTTACCGAAATCATGTTAAAAATGCCATACACTGATTAAAAATCAAGAAAAACTGGGAAGGAACTTTCATTCTTTACGTAACAGGAGATATCGACATGATATTCGATGTTATCTGGCTCTGGACAGCTTAGAACCGTGAAATATCAACACGTGGGCCAGAATATGAAGCACATGGGCGTTTGATTTCGAGTGAAAATTTGAATATAAGTTATTGGCTTTAAACAATGGTAGTAGAGTACCGAAGGAACAAGGGAAGCGAAGACTACAAAAATCGAAATCCGAAGACATGGCAAAAACGGCAACAGAGAAAAACAAAGACAAAACAAGGACGTGAGACAGCTAGAAGCACGGAAATAAAAAGACGACATTAAAAACTAAGGCACTCATACAATGTAGTGTGAACTCCCATGAAAACCGGGAGTGACATCAGGTGCTCCGGAAGGGTAAGCATGTCCTGCTCCACTAGCAGCACCCGTCACACTATCAGTGAGTCAATCCAGGGTTGAGTCAAAACCGGTTATGTCAAATCCATGAGGACGTGAAATCTGGCTGAAAATGTCCGTTTTCATTTGGGACACAGACACGTCATATCCGTCAATGATATCAAGGTGACGGCCATAAAATTTCTGAAGGGATGAAAGCAACAAAGGCTGAAAAAATCCCTGACTAAGCAACAGTGCTTTTGCTCTATTAAAAAATCGCTGTATAAACTACATGCGCGACAGTAACGAATAAACTGTGAAATGTACACTCAATAGGCTGGAGAGGTAAGTATATTGCTGCTCAGAAAGGGAAAATGCACAATTGGGAAGTTAAAATCATCACGTTTGTCATATAGCTTAGATTTCAAACGTCCATCTTCATCAATATATATAAACAGATCTAAGTATGAAGCTGAAGTAGGTGTGTCAGTAGTCTCTTTAATTTCAAGCTCATGTGGGTAGATCTGGTGTGAATATTCCTTGAAATTTTTATTACAAATGTATTAAGAGAAAGTACATCGTCTATGTAGCGGAAGCTGATATTAAAGGACTGGGCTAAATGTTTTTGTTTTTCTGTGTTAGCTCTTGTAAAAACTTGGCCTTATACGAGAAAAGAAAGAGATCAGCTAAAAGCGGCGCGCAGTTAGTTCTGAGGGGAACCCCGATTGTCTGTTGAAAAACGCGACCTCCAAATTCGACAAAAATATTATCTATTAAAAATTACGTCATTCTCCGTGTACTTCTTGTTTGACTCAGTGTAGTTCTTTGTCTTTCTGTACTACTAAGTAAGTGTATCTGCGTTCTCCCCTTTTAGTGCAGAAACATTGATGTATCAAAGCAGAGATTATTGTTTTCAATTTATTGTGTGGCAGGGTAGTAGAAAGAGTAGAAAAATCAAAAGTTTGTATGTCGTGGAAATGGGTAAGACTGCTAAAGGATAGCTGTTCAAGAAGATCTTTAAATTTTTTTCGAATCCACATCTGATTGACGCCGCTCGTGGAGTAGACTTTATCACAGTAACTTTTCAGGCCATCTCTGACCGCGGTCAATAAAGTAGTAAGGAGCTTAGAAAGTGGCTTGGTGGTGCATCTGGAAGACCCCGCAATGAATCTCTGTTTGTATTGGTTCTTGTGAAGTTTAGGGACCCAGTAGATGTAGGGGAGCTGATTGTTTTCATCACCCGCTTTGATGCCAAAGGATGTTAAACTGAGTTGTGATTTTCATTAATCTCCTCCCTTGATAGTGTAGTGGGAGTATAAGTTGAGTTTCCTGGTGAACTATCAATTCCCATCCCCTTAACCAAACAGTGCTTCTTACACACGAACAGTATGTTGTTAGAAGCTTTGTCTGCGGGGACAATGACGTAATTTTCGTGGAGGTTGTCCATCGTTTTTCTAACGAGGAGATCTTCAAATATACTAGGATTTCTGGATTTCATTGATGTTTTCAAACGCCGGATACGATTCACAATTACCGACTTAATGGACCTGATCCAGTCGGACAGCGTCTCGACTTCTTCTTTCTCTTTCTTCGCCCACTTCCTTGCATAGTCCTCAACTGAATCCATCAAAAGTTTGAAGTTGTACTTTCAGTTTATATGGTGGGGTTTACGGAATTTGGGACCTCTTGAAAAAAACCTCTCGTAGTTTGATATAGTCTATAATACCTTGGGAGAATCGTTGTCTTTAAAACGTTGGGAGAATCGCTTGATATATCCAGGAACCTCTGATATATCCGGGTCCACCGGTTATGGCTTTAGCGGAAAGGCTCTGCAGGCTATGGGGAAGGGATTATAATGTATGTTATCCGTTAGATTGGCTTTGAGGTCCTGTAAACTTGGAGTTTTTCTCGCAGTTTTACCTCTCATTGATACTGCCGATGTCTACTAAAATACACGATGATTCTTCACCTAGCCCTTCTGGAAGATTGGAATATTATTTTTTTTCCGTTGTGGGACAGTGATTAATGAGCAGACTAGACTTCGGTAGGTAAGACGGGTGCTCCTTAACCAATCTTTCATATTTACGTTCTGTGCTTTTTTCTCTTCAAGATTATTGTCACGGAGTTAGTAGTCTACCTGTATTGGGTTTCGTTCGTATGTTTATTATACAATAGGGAAACGTGGCAGAGAAAGGGGAAAATATGGGCACCCATAAATGGGTTTAATCACACAGCCTGCATTTGCTAGTGCTGGTACTAAGCCTGGCTATTCCTAGTTCCTATCGTTCCTTAGGTTTTGCTTTTGTCTTATTTGTTTTACTTATGCAGTTCCTTGGTACATTGTGACATGTACATGTACAAAATGTAACTCTATTTTTGAGAAATTGTAGGTGTTTCCTGTAATCCTTTTTTTATTTCAACATAATAAACAACACATCATCTAAGTAACCCTTAATTTTGTTCTAAAACATCAAATTACCACAATATTTTCAAAGTTTTTTGTACAAATCATTAAAATTATGAAAAAGTAAGCTTGAATTAAAGATATAAGTTAAAGTTGTAAGAATGTATATTTTTCAAACGCTTATATTTACTGTACGATTTTGTTGTGTTTGTTATTTTTTAATTTTAAACTTATTTTATTCAATGAAGAAAAGAATTGGGAAACAGCCAAAGCCTATATAAGCCCTCTTCCTAAATACATGCATAAGGTATACAATACAAATAACAAGCAAAAATGACAGGCACAAACACTACATGTAGTAAGGCCCCTCGTGGACGTACCAAGAAATCAATTTGCAAGTAATCATTAATTATTCAACACTTGCAATCAATAATTAATTACTGAAAGAAAGGGTAATTTAAGCATGTATTTGCATAACATGGTAAACAAACAGTCCAAAAGGAGTCTAAGAATCAAAAACACCTGTTATTAAAATAATAAGCATAAAATAATAATAAAGCTCTAATTAGCAGGTAGTTTAGAAAAATAGAATAAAAAAGATAACAGGAAACACCTACAATGGCCGAAAATAATAGCCACATGCCACAAAGTAAATAGTAACTGCACAAGAATAACTCACAATAAAAATACAAAAGACAAACGTAAGCAACGATAGGGACTCGGGACAGCCGGACTTGCTACCGGCACTAGCAAAAGCCAGCGGTAGGGTTAAACCGGTTTATGGGTACCCAAACCTCCCCTTTCTCTGTCCCGTTTCCCTATAGTATAATAAGCATACGAATAAATAGACAAGTGGCGCCATGATTAAAGAACATGAATGATTGTTTAATAACAAAAGAATTAAAAAACATAGGTAATCAACGATTACAGAGTTCGCCTCGTTACGGCACTTTGTCACAGTAACAAAATCTTGACTGGATGTTGACATCGCATTTGCATGCCTAAGCAAGGTTACATGATCCTACCATGTATAGTGACTGAGATCTGAACTTGCCTGAAAACTTGCACATAAATCACTCATGTGTAAAAACTAAGTCAAAGTGACCTACTTTTGCCTGGATGCTGATGTACCATCAGGGATGCATGCCTATGCAAGGTTACATGATCCTACCATGTAAAGTGACTATGAACTTGTCCAAAAACTTTGATGTAAATCAGTCAAGCGGAAAATATAGGTCAAAGTGACCTAATTTTGTCTGGATGCTGACCAACCATCAGAGATGTATGCATATGCAAGGTTACATGATCCTACCATGTGTAACGACTGAGATCTAAACTAGTCAGAAAACTTGAATGTAAATCAATCAAGCATAACATATAGGTCAAAGTGTCCTAATTTTGCCTGGATGCTAATTCACCATCAGAGTTGCATGCATATGCAAGGTTGCATGATCCTACCATGTATAGTGACTGAGATCTGAACTCGGACGTAAACTTGAATGTAAGTCGTTCAAGCGGAAAATATAGGTCAGAGAGACCCAATTTTCTTGGAGGCTGTGAGATAGCCCAAGATGCACCTGCATACAAAGTTTGATGATCCTACCATGCATAGTTGCAGAGATATATGCCCAAATGCGGACGCGGGCGTAGACGTAGACGTAGACGCGGACGCGGACGAGGACGCCGGGGGTACTCCAATAGTCCCCCTCAACTTCGTTGAGGCGAACTAAAATGAAAAGAAATACTATGCTTAGTGGAAGTAAATTTATCATGGAAGATAAACAAAACAACGAAATAAACCTAAGCATATCTATGAGTGCCATTTATGTATTTATGAACAAATTTGGATATATGTGTGTTCAAGTCAGTAGAATATGTTCTGTTACCATGTAGGAGGAAATCCACAGTGATGTTATCTATATCTATGGCATTATCATTTAGTAATTGCTGAATTGAGTGATACATAATAAAACGTTCAATTCATAAAATAATGGTAACTGTCCTCATATTCGTTATTACAATTTGAACATGTTGTATCTTCTGAGAGAAAGTGACTATGTAAATGAGCTTTTAAGTTACTGGCCTCATTCCGAAGTTGGCAATGTAAAATGTTTTCGCCCCGCCGACCAAAGTTGTAATATTTCAAAGAATTATAATGTTTAAATGGTCTACATTTAAATATACTTAAATTAGGTGACTCTCTAATATTTAAGGGCAAGGGTATTCCACAGTCTCATAGTAGACGGAAAAACTATTATAAAATGAAGTTGTTCTAGAAAAAGGGGAATAAAAAGTTGTATTTTTATTTCTAAGGTGTTTGTTAATGCAGGTACATTACATTAATAGTGTGTTGGTTATTGTTTAAATCTATTCTATCACGATACCTCAAATTTTGATTGACTAGCCTTGAGCAAATCCATATAAAACACGGCTCGATATCGGCCTCCACATTTTCAAAAAAAAGTTTGATGGATGAAGTTTTTCTGAGGAGATTCATTTTCTGTTTTAAAAAGGTTTGTTTGAAAAACACATTTGTTTTTCAAGTAAAAAGGTCAAATCACAAATATTTCCAGGTTTGTGGGGCAGCCGATGACAGTTACTTTTTTTTCAAGATGAAGAACAACAATTAAAGTGTTGTTCCATTTGCTAAAACTTGTCATGTATTATAGGAATTTTGTCCCACATACATTTACTCCATCTCCCTTTATTTGTATCGTTTCAGATTATTTGTTATAGGATTAAACACTCATTTTTAGGAAATTATCTATGTATAAACTCCGGCAGCTCACTCACAAACTGAATAAAGTCCGACGGACTTTATGTAAAGTTTGTGAGTGAGCTGCCGGAGTTTATACATA
>MJUU01017747.1:16401-30061 GCA_002080025.1 Modiolus philippinarum | reverse complement strand
TCGATGTCTACTGAAATATACATGTCTGGTGATTCTTGGGAAGTTTTGGGTTTGATATTTTTCTTCCGTAGTGCGACAGCGTTTTACCGGCAGACTAGGCTCCTTGAGCTAGCCGACAGTGTAGTGGCGAGCACCCCTTGTGCCATCTTTCAACAATACGCATTATCATTTTCTCTGCTTTCAAGATTGAGGTCATGGAGTCGGAAGCCTACATGTGTTGGGTTTTAGAAGTCAACTATAGAGAAACGGGACAGATAAAGGGGAGGTGCAGGTACCCATGAACCGGTTTAACCCTACCGCTGGCTTTTGCTAGTGTCGGTGCCAAGTCCGGCTGTCCCGATTTCCTATCGTTTTTATCGTTATCGTGTTGTTCTCCTGTGTAGTTTCCAAGTATATTGTGCCATGTAATAATAATTTTTCAGCCATTTGAAGGTATTTCCTGTAATCCATTTTTTATATACATAACTTTGATATGGATGAGGTTGTTCAAATTATTCAAAATGAATCCTCATTTGTTCTGATAACTTTTCATTCCTCCTAATATAAAATTTTCTTCTAGCTATTAATAACCTTTTCTTTTGCAAATTCTCTGCCTTTTTCCTCCGCATTCCACGAAAAAAATATGTGAAAATGTTCTGAATGATGTGTATTTTTTTTCAGCACCTTTAATAAACTTTGATAAACATGTACTAGGTAAATCCAAATACAAAAATACCGAAGTTGTATAAGATACAGTAAATTAAGTTATACTGTGCGCGTGTTTCAAGGAGTAACCGCTTATCAGTAGCATGAGAATCAAATAATATGGAAAGCCAAAATCCAAAAGAAGTAAACAAAGAAAAACTCATTACCAAAAATATCGAAATAGGATGCCAAATCCAGTACCAAGAACATCTGCCGAGTGCAATTCACGGAATGAAGCTTCAGTAGTTTTATGGGAAAAACGGTAAATTTCTATGCAACGCAATGTACATTTTTCATGTCAGACACGTCTGACTATTAGGCTGGTGATTATCCTCTTAGTATAAATTTTAAATATATAAATATAACATAGAAACCTATGTCTTAATTTACATAAATGAAGATTATGCCTTGTCGGTTCCGTCAAAATGTACTATCAAATTTTATTGTTTAACACATACTTTCTCGTCAATCTGCGTCTGACTACCAAATCCATGTGTTTATTGTATTAAAGTAAATAACATTAGATTTGATCACTTCGAAAATTTATCAAACTTTTTTTCAAAGGATATTCAATACCTTGTGTGAGAAAAAGTTCATATTAATATCAAACCTGAAATCTGATTAGTATGATTGTTTTTCATTGTTGATTATTCCAATTTATTGTTTTCGGTTTTCTCATTGATTCTCATTTTGAGCTACAATAATGTTAGATATTTTACCAATATAGATTTGTGATAAAAAGAGTTTGATTTTATAAATCAAATAGATTGCCAAAAACTTACATAATTATAGGTGTCGATTCTTCTGTCATTTTAGTATCCTATCAAACGAAAGATATTCCATAAAAATGTTACCAAATAAAACATTGGTTTTATATCTCTTGTTTCAATATTTATTATCATGTAATACTAAAATTAGAAGAAATATACATGTGAAAATCTTTATACATATTGAAAATATTTATTAGTCTAAAGTCTTTAAATTTAAGGTTTGATTTGATAAAGTTTTAAATAGGCTTAACATTGAAGACATGATTTTATAACTGTAAATACTTCGATTGTCTATTGGAAGCAAAATTAGTTGTTTTAGTTAAACTTTTATTGCGTTGAGTAGGGCATCTTTCATGTCTTTTGATATGTCCGCGAAAGGTTACATCTCCTCAAAGATATCAAGACATACCACCGGATCTAGCCTCAAGGAAATGCAGTTTAAGTACCAGTCCGCCAAAGAAACAGGCAAAATACATTGATACAGTGACACAAAGAGGAAAACAAACGCAAACTTTTTATGTTTGATTTTAACAAAACTAACCAAGAAAAACACCATTTTGATACAGAAAAGTTCTCTGTCATTTTGCCTTTTTTGGGTTATCAGCGTCCAAAATTTAGTATCATTGTACTGTGAAAAGTACGGGAAAAATTTCCCGCCATTTTTCTCTTTATATTACCGGTCAAAAATTATCTCAAGACCTTACTCAAGTTTGAATGTTAAAACTTTTTGGGATGTGTTTTTATAACCAAATGAATACATCTAAGCCAATAGATACAGAATCTAATTTCTTTGATGAGCGCTCACTGCTCGACTCTTATGTGGAATACTACTTAATTGAGTTGATTAACATTTGAGAATTTTATTCAAACTTTAAGTGTCAACAACACCCTACCCCCCCTTAAAAGTAACCTTGGTATTTTGTTATTAATTGCTACTGGCCCGAGGCCTCTGCTGCTGGACTGTTAGTCCCCGAGGGTATTCACCAACCCAGTAGTCAGTTTACTTTGGTGCTGACCCGAAAACCGATTTTATTGAAACTTGCAATATTATCTAAATTTTACAAAGTTTTGATTAAAACTAAGGAGTATCTCCCTCGTGCACAGCCCTGTCCTTGGCTGCTTATTGGCTTTTCTGTTTAGATCATTTTGATTATGTGTTCTCTATCAGTTTTTACAGGTTTTTCGGTTAATGGCCTGACAAATGTTTTGGTTTGATCTGCACTGATCAGACATAAGTTGTCGAAATGCGCTGATGCGGTAACTTTGGTAATTTGTTAATTATTTACCACCGCCACTTTTTAATCCCAAATGATACATCAAACTTGAATGGTAGAAAATATGTTAGGGTGATGCTGGAAAAGGGTGCATCAGTATTATAAATTAAGGAAGAAATGAAAAAATAATATATATTCATTGTAAATTATAAACCATAATCGTGAATTTGTTTACAGGTCAATAATATACATGCCGTTATCTTATGTCAGTTCTAGAAATAAAGCGAGGGCTGCATCTTGATATATTTTCGTGTAAACACTTGTTTCGAACATGTCCAGTAAATATCTGTGTAGCTATATAGTTCTCCAAAATGCTACATTCAAGACCACTATCAATGAATGGTACACTGATACACATAGCATCGATAAAAGCAACAAAATGACAGCATATTTTGTTAACCAGCCTATCGTTGATCACTTCGCTCTATACGAATTATAAAACTAACTTTGTGTCCCTTTTTTTAAAACAATACTCAATCCTTGGTTCAGTTTCTAACATTTTCAGGTTTCCATTCTGCATTAAATGTAAAAATTAAAATAGCCCGGTTTTAGAAATGAGGGTTCAATTGAAGATTTGTTGTCCGAGATACTATACTGTTTTGTTATTTACCCCGTAAATACAAAATAATATAAACGTGTTAAATATCACAACATTCGTTACAATTTTAAACTTTGGGATTGTGTATCTTTTCACTCAAATACACATGACGTTTTGTATAAGTAACATGACATTCAAGCAGGCAACAGCCAGGAACAGATTTCAGTGTACGTCGTTAACCAATGAACTAAGACATAAAGGGAAACAGATCAGCAACAAAGTTTAACAACTAGGGACTGACCATTTAACTTGAAGGGTGGGTTATGACTTTTTATTCTGGACAGAAAATCTATTTATTTATATAACTTGTATCAACAAAATATTTTTTTTTCAAAATTAGCGTGATTTTTTGGGGTAAAAAGCCTCCCTCAGAATATTTTTTTCATCATTTTTTGCAGCCAAATTTTTTCCCCATAAAATCAGCTTCAAAATATTTTTCGAGAAAAGGACCATACACCCCCACCCTTTCTTTCAAGTTAAATGGTCGGTCCCCAAGGATAGGCGTTTCTAAAATATTGTAAATTACTACTATTATGTATACTGGTAGCCCCTAATACGTAGCTACGTAGAAACGATGACGTCACAGTTAAAAACGTGAATGCCACGACATAATGAAAAACTACTATAATAAATGAATATCGTCAAATATACATGTGGAGGTATAACAATACAAGTTGACGACTGCTTGCAATACAATCGGGTAGATGACATAAACTATATACGTCAGATACAAGACGTCAACAGCTGTGTATTGTCAACTTACCTTTTCAATTCCATGTCAATACAAACTGCTGATGGAAAAGAATACACTGATTCACCGGAGGTTTGATGTATTGATTTAGAATATTATGTTATGTGTTCTACAATACAAAAATGATTTTATCAAATATATGAAGTGCTAAACGTGTACACTATAATTTGAATTCTTTAAAGTGCATATAATCATGATATATATATTTAAATATTCCCAACGACTATTGATTTAAGAAATTGTACCAAACAGTTAACGTGTGACTAAAAAACCTGATCTATATCTTTTAGTAAAGATAAATGCTAGAATACATGTACGAAATTTAGTAGACACGGCGTGGGGATAAATTCAAGTAACCACCCCTATTAAGCTGGGTAATGTTTAGGTACAGGTAATGTTCAAATATCAGAAACCGTACCTAAACATTATCCTGAACCGTGACAAACCGTTATCCAATATTATTGAAAATAAGAAATTTGTTTACATTTTTCTCAACCGACCTAAACATTATTCAACCGGACTAAACCAATTCTACGCGAACTCCACTTTCAGCTTAATAGGGGTGGTAACTGATGAGTGCTGCCAAAAAGCCATTTTTGTAACTCAAAATGTATGGAAAAGCAAACATTTGTCGAAAAAATATAATAATAATTGAAAACCCTTAAAATAATTTTCATGCATATTTTTTAAATAGAAAGATGATAAATGATATTTGTCTTATCATCTGCACTATTACAAGTTTTTAAAAAAAAATCTTTGGAAAAAAATTGGGAAATACCAATTAGATTTCAGAAAAAAGGCGGGCCGTTAAACTTGAAATGTGTATTAAAAGGCAGAATTAAAAAATGTGTCCACTGTGATATATGCATTTAATCATTCTCGTTTAATTTTATTCAAACAAATCATACAAATCATCATGACAGTGATTGTAAGAACACTTTACCAGTTTAATTAATGTTTGTTGACAATCCCGCTCGACAATAAGAAAAGAATTCCGCTTAAACCGATGCTAGGGGCCGTCTTGAACTTACTATGAGGTATGAGCAAAGCTCATTGTTGAAGGCCTCATGGTGACCTCAAGATGAAGAACAACAATAAAAGCGTTGTTCCTTTGCTTGTTTTTTACCATGTATTTGTAGAGACTTTGTCTCATGTGCATTTACTCCATATCCTTTCATTCAACATGCACAACATTACTTTTAAACAAAACAAACACAAAGTTAAATTTTGATATATATAAATCTAAATGTGAACATGAGCATTGTATCATGTATATGATACAGTACAAATTCAAATCAAGCAGGATCCAATTTCTAGGACAAATTAGAATTCCTGTTTGTACTAGGAGAAATTGAGATATCCTGATTTATACTACATGTAGTATGATTCTGAATCCTGTATTGAAACTATATTGTCAAATATATTGTAAAGATGATCACATTTCAAAGTTTCTCCAAAAGACTTTATCCAATGGGAACTGCAAACTTCGGGAATAATGTACTCGTATGATGAACTAGGGGAACAGAGTGATCTACCAATGTGACAACAATAAGTTTTGAAATCACTCTTTAAAAGTGTATACTTATATGTTTCGACTTAACTTTACTTTTTGTATTAAGCAGATAAACACATATTTCTTTTAATGAATGACACGGATTGACCTTGTTAAATCAGTATGCTCAATATTCAATTCATAATTATGTTTTATTTATATTTTGAATTGTACACGTATATTTTAATTCTGTGTTTAGCCTTACCTTAGATCTATACTCCGTGTTATGAATGAATAATTTATATAAAATTCAATAATTTTATTTTATTCATCAGCCATCCATACAATATTGATCATGACGTATCATGCAGATCTATATCCTTGAAAAAGATTAATGTAAATTATGAAGGGTGTGTTATTTATTTAAAATCCTTCACATCAATGGATCAATGCACACATATGATTTGTCCTTGAGTTTAAATCTAAAATTAACAACAACAAAAAATAAATAAATCGATAAAAAAAATAATAAATAGATTGTAAATAAATAAAGTATTTGTTTTTGGGTCGTTTTAACCTGGATATGGGATGCTGTCTACTTGACATTTACCCCATTTCCTTT
Organism: Modiolus philippinarum; assembly: GCA_002080025.1. Lineage (NCBI taxonomy): Eukaryota > Metazoa > Mollusca > Bivalvia > Mytilida > Modiolidae > Modiolus > Modiolus philippinarum. The sequence continues at coordinate 23,870 of MJUU01017747.1, read as the reverse complement.
CTATTTAATATTAAAAATCAAAAAGCTTCCTGCATATATTTATTAATGTTCATATCTAACGACAAAAATGTTGTGGATTCGAATAAAAATGATCTAATCAAAATACTTCTTTTCTTTTTTTTTTCGATTTTACTATATACAGTTATGGTCTGCTGTTAAGGGAAACATCAAGATTTGTCAACCCGAGGAGGGAGTTGTTTCCCGATGGCTCTGCATTTGATATCCTCGGGTTTTATCCATTTAAACAGTGTTAAAATTTTTTGCACATGGATCATATTTTCTTGGTCATAGGCATAAAATAGACAATGTATTATCAACTTCCAATTATATTTTCATATATTTTAAGGCATATAAACAGCTAATGCAAATTAAAGAAACTTTAAAAAGAACTGTTTCCCGTCAAAATTTTGATGTCTTATATTTCAAAAATTCTTACATGGATTTTCAAAATTTGTTGTTATAAGCAATGCTCTTCAAAACAAAATGTCATCATTTTAATTCTAATTATAAAATTTCTGACACTCAGACTCCCTTAATCATCATATAAATAATTTGATTACCGGTATATCTCCAAGTCTACAACAACCAGAACAGAAGAATATCAGACAATGCAACAACAAGGACGACGAAATACACGACACACCCACACAATCAAATCGCAAAATAATTCAAAAATTCTCGAAATATCAATCCACTAAAATCACAGTATCACACATAACTAAAACTGAAGTTACTGTGAATTTAAATTCTGCATATGCGTTTTTCGACAACTTATGCCTCATCAGTTCAGATAAAATCACGTAATCATAACCTTTTTGCACATGTACTCAGTATTTTCTTATTGTTAGTAATATTTGAAATTGGGAAATTTTAGTAAATTTTCGCACAATATTATATTCAAATAATCAGGAAAGGCTCTAATAATCAAAAAATCATTGCAAAAAATACATGGAATTCAAAAAATCACCAATAAACTCCATAATAATCAGGATTCTCAAGAAACTCACGAGAAGGCTCATTATTCATGATCTTAAATAACTCGCATTGCTATTTCGAATAATCATTAATGTTAAGTGTAAAATTATGTTCCACCTAAACCTGAAAAGACAACTTTTTGCAGAGGATCTCCAAAAGACTCTTGTGGCTAAGTTTGATTGTTTGACCTAGTAATTTCAGAGATGACGTTTGAATGTGTATTTCCATAGGGTTCAATGTTAAATTATGTTCAATGCTGGTGGCAATCATAGATAGAGCACATAATTATAAAAAGTGTGAAAAACACCTTCTATGCAGGGGATCACCAAACGACTATTGTGGGCAAGTTGTGTTCAGAACGAAACAATGGTCTTCCCTTCTTAAGAGTTTCCCTTCGTAAGAGATTGTAATCTTTCCTTGTTTTCTTAACACTGTGTAATTGTTGCAAATTATGCTTGAAATGATTTTGGTCAATCTTTGTTTTGCAGAGATATAATTATTTATTTTTTTGTTTTCTGTGAAAGTTATTTCGTTTTGATCTATAAAGATAATTCATTTTACTAATCCAATCATGGGTCATCTCTGGTATATATTCAAAATAAAAACACTCAATAAAATTAAAATTATAAAATTAAAAAAAATATGATTAACTTTTAACCACTTTTTGTAGCGTCGCTCAGCATCTAGCAAAGAATTCAGCTCAAACCGGTGCTAGGGGTCGTCTTGAACTTATTATGAGGTATGACCAAAGCTCATTATTGAAGACCTCATGGCGACTTCAGGATGAAAAACAAGAATAAAAGCGTTGTTCGATTTCTGTTTTTACCATGTTTTTGTAGAGACTTTGTCTCGTGTGCATTTACGTCATATCGTTTCAGTGCTGACAAAAATGAGTTGAAATCAACGGTAAGACAGTATGTGAAGTCCTTGTAACTATTCAAAATTTATTTTGAAAAGCAGTTAGACAAAAGACAATTGTACTATTAAATTTTATGTTAATTTCGTATTAAACTATTTAGAGATTTGGCAGGAATGGACAGTTCTTATTATTACGGACCTATCACATCTTGTGCACAGTGTCTTTTGATATTGCAATAAATGCTTATTAATAATTCTTTAATAAACAAACCATGAATACCATTTGGAATTTGATTTTATTTGGAGTATTGGGGGGTCAGGGAAAACATGTAAATAATCCAAGAAAAATCAGGGATATCATGTTATCACTGGTAAAATTTAGGTATTACACGTATTTCAAATATGATTTAATGATTACATGTATTCTCTGATTTTTTAGGGATTACACGTAATCCCTGATTACACAGATTCCCTGTAACGTATTTACAATTATATACAATTATATATATTTTAATCATGAACTTTGGTCCCGTTTAGAAGGCTTAGTTTCCTGTCCCTACTCATTTTTAGCAATTGTTAATTCATTCCACTTTTGTTTTTGCTCAATACGAGGAATGTTAAATTTATTTTACCTGTATATATATTTAACCTGTGACATAACACTACTCATCTTAGCTATTTTCTTTGTTTTTGCACGACCCTTTGAAGACAGCAATGTTGATGATCTAGGCTAATCCCCATCTCTGTCTATTATTTTCGTAATTATATTTTAAGTTTGACATTATATGTGCATATACTTTTACCTTTAATTGCAGTTCGTTATTGCAGAATGTTAACTTGATAGTTTATTTTTGCTTACACGAACTGCTTCACAGCACTTTTCATTTTACTCCCTTAAAATGCCTGTTCAAAGTAAGGACCATTACGGTTGACAGTTTTTTGTTGGTACTTTTGTTTTCTGTGTTCACTTGTATATCACATTGTTATCTTTAGTTCGGTCTTTTTCGATTATGTTTGTGATACAGATTTGCCGTTGTGATATCTATGTACAAAAATATCTATATATGTTTTTAAAAAATTTCACCATTGTCTTGAGAGTTAGAGAAGTAACATGTACCATGGCTTTTTAATCGGTTTTGTCTTTGGGTTAGAAAATTATTTTTACTAATCAGTTATCCAGCAGAATGGTCTTAACCCAGTATTTCGGTTTATGGACTTCCAAATATATTGATTTGATCTGAACTGAAGAGACGCAAGTTGTCGAAATGGCTATATGCAGTAACTGAATCTAGAGTAACTGGGGTATGTTTGTATTCAACTTAGTACTGGGATCAACATTGAGCTTTATTACGACTTGNCAGTAAACCCCGTTTTACCCGCCATTTCTTTTGAAATGGCTATTCCAAGTCAGGCTCATTGCGGTCGATAATGTCTTCGTTTGTTTTTTGTTTTTTGTTTTGTTTGTTTGTTTGTTTGTTTGTTTCATGGACTTTGGTTCTTGACAATTCTGTTCGGTAATTTTGTTGTAACCCCTATTTAAACTATTTACAAATGAGCGTAACGATATAATAGCAGCGCAATTTCATTTTCCTATCTGACTTAACTGACTTGACAAAAGTCGTACTATGACGATCAGATTCAGCGTCGCAGCAACGTTTTAACAAGCTAAATAATCTGTGAATTTTTGAAAGCATTCTATATTTCACTTATGTATCTACATATGCACATTTGTTACTTTTTTGTGAGTAACTGTTCATCTATTTTATTCAACCAGCTATTTCCCCTATCATTTTTGGTATCCACTAAAATGTCCCAAAAATCCTTGTCTACTTGTAATTCAAAGGCACCATTTAGTACAGGTAAAAAAGAACTTTTGCAATATGGGACTTTAGAGAAAGGAACTCCTGTGTAATTGAAGGCGGAAGCATTAAGAAGGCTCGCTCCTGATGTTGGTTTCTTTAAACCTATTTTAGTTTACTAAGCATTGTAGACTAAATGAAATCCTAAAAGGGATATACAGGTCCGTGTGCATTTAATCGAGAAGCGAGACATTAAAAATTTGGCGGAAAATGGATTTCTTTAGGATTTTTCCTTAATATTTTATTAAGAGAGCCACAACGAATCCTGAACCTGACCTAAAGGTTTCATAGGCATTTTTTTTCTTGAACCTGTAAAATGTAAAAAGTTTCAATGAAATTGCTCATATTATTATACATACATCGATGTCAATCTAGAGAAAAATCGGGACTTCCTACCCTACTGTCAATCAAGAGGAAAGTCGTAGCCTACTGTCCTCCATACATCGCTGTCAATCGACAGGCAAGTCGGAGCTAACTGTCCTACATACACCGCTGTAGGAAGTCGGGACTTCTTGTGCTATATACCTCACTGTCAATCAAGAGAAAAGTCGGGGGCTTCCTGTCCTGCATATAACACTGTCAATCAAGAAAAAGGTCGAGGCTTACAGTTCTACATACATCGCCGTCAATCAAGAGAAAAGTCGGGGCTTACTATCCTACATACACCGCTGTCAAACAAGAAGGAAGTCGCGACTTCTCGTGCTACATACATCACTGTCAATCAAGAGGAAAGTCGGGGCTTACTATTTACATACACCACTGTCAATCAAGGAAAAGGTCGAGGCTTACTATCCTACATACACCGCTGTTAATCAAGAAGAAAGTCGGGCTAATTGTGCACATACACAATTGTCAATCAAGAGGAAAGTCATGGCTTTCTTTCCTACATATACACCGCTGTCAATCAACAGGAAAGTCGGAGCGTACTGTCCTACATACACCACTGTCAATCAAGAAAACAGTCGAAGCTTATAGTAGTACATACATCACTGTTAATCAAGAGGAAAGTCGGGGCTTACATTGTACTGTTTACATACACCACTGTCAATCAAGAGGAAGGTCGGGCTTACAGTCCTACATACATCGCTGTCAATCAAGATTAAAGTCAGGGCTTACTATTTACATACACCACTGTCAATCAAGAGCATAGTCGGGGCTTTCTGTCCTACATACACCACTGTAAATCGATAAGAAAGTTTGGGGCTTACTGTCCTACATACATCGCTGTCAATCTAGAATCCTGAATAGAAAGCCCTGAAAAGCAATCAAGAGGAAAGTTGAGGTTTTCTATATTACATACACTGCTATCAATCAAAAAGAAAGTCGGGGCTTACTGTCCTACATACATCGCTGTCAATCAAGAAAAGGGTCGAGGCTTACAGTTCTTCATACATCGGCGTTAATCAAGATGAAAGTCGGGGCTTACTTTTCACATACACCACTGTCAATCAAAAGGATAGTCGGACTTTTTTTCATATAAAAGCCGTTGTCAATCAAGAGGAAAGTCGGGTCTTACTATCCTACATATACCGCTGTCAATCAAGAGAAAAGTCGGGGCTTCCTGTCCTACATACACCACTGTCAATCAAGCGGAAAGTCGGGTTTACTAACCTAAATACACCATTGTCAACCAGTAGTAAAGTCGGGGCTTACTGGCCTTCATACATCGCTGTCAATCAAGAGGAAGTAGGGTTTACTGTGTAAATACTAAAAATCAAATCTTATATACGTGCTTCTGTACAAATAAGGTGTTATTACGTAATGGCACCTGAAATGTCTACTGAATTGATTATGAATTTTGAAAATATGGTGCCATACATATGACATGGCGTTAGCGAGTTGTGTAGACAAATCGACTTGTTTATCTGGGCAAGTCGATTTAGATGAGTGCTTGCTCCTGCCATCGTGATAGTAGTCGACAAGACAAGTAATTTAGGAAGTCGACTTTAAAAGGTTAGATCGAAATAATTATTCCCGAGAAAAATACAGCGAACATTCCTTGAATGATTTTATTCTAACTGTACTCCCTACTTTGCATTAAATAACACACACACATATATATATATATATATATCTTTCAAATAATAATAATGATTTAAAAAATAATAAAAATAAGACTGAGGGGAAGTAAAGTAAGTGACAACCGAAATGTCAATCAACACGAATAATCCAAGGACAACAGGAACGTCAGAAAAACAAAGAAATAAAGACACAACATGAGTACGGCACAGAAAAGAAAAATGAAGACACACACACAAAGATGAACAACACGGACCAAAACCATGGTTGAGGTAACAATTAGCATTAGATAAGACTTCTGTTATTTAAAATAAAGCGTTACATCCCCAAGATCTATTCAGGTTGTGTGTTTCCTATCTATGTGTTTCCGTTGTTTGGTTGTGTCCATGTTAGCAAAAATCCTGAAAGTCAAAATTAAGTAATTCAAATCTCTATACATAATTCCGATCAAAATTGTGTCTCTATTTTTTTTTCTTTATAAAGATGAATGATTGTACAGCTTGTCTATTTAAACTGCTTTATATTCAACATGTTTTGTTTTTGATTCTCCCTGCACGAGTTTGTCTTAACCTCAAATAAGTCGGTGTGTAAAAACTAATTGATGTACATAAGCCTTTCTTCCTCAATTACTTTTCGTTTTTCCTGGTGTGTCATTGCTTCAACTCTGTCTTGTATAAGATGTTTCTTTAAATTGACTAGGACCTTTATGAGTGGAATGACAAGTACAAGTGGACAAGATAAGCAAGTCAGGCCTTTAGTTATATAATATCAAACAGGGTTAAATATCAATTCATGACCGTTTTTTTACTTTCTGCATATTGCCATTTCGATAACTTATGCAATTACTTCCAAAGCTATGGATTACTGTTAATTTTTAGTTTTGTCCTTATTAAAAATGTTTGTGTAACCGATTTGTACTTGTTCATTTTGAAAACTAGAAATTTACATAAGCTTTTTAAATTTTTATCTTGGTACTGTTTGAGGTTCAGACAAGAAACACGTACCAATGATTTAAATTGGTTTTGTCTAAGGGTTAGAAAATGACATAAACATTAGATCTTTCAAAACCATATATGCCTCACTGATAGCGGGACGGCTGCTTTTAGTTGAGCAGGCCATGCTTACCCCTACGGAGTACCCAATGTCGCTCCCAGTTTCTTTGGAGTTCACACTATAGTTCTTAATGTCGCCCTTTTATTTCTGTGCCTTATGGTTGAAACATGCCCTTCTTTTGTCTTTGTTTTTCTGCTTTCTCGTTTTTGCCATGTCTCTGGATTTTGATTCTTGTACTTATCACATCTCTTGTTCCTTCGGTATTCTACTAGTCTTGTTTCACATGACATGGGATTTTGATTCTTGTAATAATCACATCTCTTGTTCCTTCGGTATTCTACTAATCTTGTTTCACATCGCATTGAATTTTGATTCTTGTAATTATCACATCTCTTGTTCCTTCGGTATTCTACCAGTCTTGTTTTACATGACATGGGATTTTGATTCTTGTAATTATCATATCTCTTGTTACCTTCGGTATTCTACTAGCCTTGTTTAACTTCGCATGGGATTTTGATTCTTATAATTATCACATCTCTTGTTCCTTCGGTATTCTACTAGTCTTGTTTTACATTGCATGGGATTTTGATTCTTGTAATTATCACATCTCTTGTTGCTTCGGTATTCTACTAGTCTTGTTTTACATGGCATGGGATTTTGATTCTTGTAATTATCACATCTCTTGTTCCTTCGGTATTCTACTAG
>MJUU01017747.1:0-13916 GCA_002080025.1 Modiolus philippinarum | reverse complement strand
TAATTATCACATCTCTTGATCCTTCGGTATTCTACTAGCCTTGTTTCACCTCGCATGGGATTTTGATTCTTTAATTATCACATCTCTTGATCCTTCGGTATTCTACTAGCCTTGTTTCACCTCGCATGGGATTTTGAATCTTGTAATTATCACATCTCTTGTTCCTTCGGTATTCTACTAGTCTTGTTTCACCTCGCATGGGATTTTGATTCTTGTACTTATCACATCTCTTGTTCCTTCGGTATTCTACTAGCCTTGTTTCACATCGCATGGGATTTTGATTCTTGTACTTATCACATCTCTTGATCCTTCGGTATTTTACTAGCCTTGTTTCACCTCGCATGGGATTTTGATTCTTGTAATTATCACATCTCTTGTTCCTTTGGTATTCTACTAGCCTTGTTTCACATCGCATGGGATTTTGATTCTTGTAATTATCACATCTCTTGATCCTTTGGTATTCTACTAGCCTTGTTTCACCTCGCATGGGATTTTGATTCTTGTAATAATCACATCTCTTGATCCTTCGGTATTCTAATAGCCTTGTTTCAGATCGCATGGGATTTTGATTCTTGTAATTATCACATCTCTTGATCCTTCGGTATTCTACTAGCCTTGTTTCACATCGCATGGGATTTTGATTCTTGTACTTATCACATCTCTTGTTCCTTCGGTATTCTACTAGCCTTGTTCCACCTCGCATGGGATTTTGATTCTTGTAATTATCACATCTCTTGTTCCTTCGGTATTCTACTAGCCTTGTTTCACATCGCATGGGATTTTGATTCTTGTAATTATCACATCTCTTGATCCTTCGGTATTCTACTAGCCTTGTTTCACATGGCATGGGATTTTGATTCTTGTAATTATCACATCTCTTGTTGCCTCGGTATTCTACTAGTCTTGTTTTACATGGCATGGGATTTTGATTCTTGTAATTATCACATCTCTTGTTCCTTCGGTATTCTACTAGTCTTGTTTTACATGGCATGGAATTTTGATTCTTGTAATTATCACATCTCTTGTTCCTTCGGTATTCTACTAGTCTTGTTTTACATGGCATGAAATTTTGATTCTTGTAATTATTACATCTCTTGTTGCCTCGGTATTCTACTAGTCTTGTTTTACATGGCATGGGATTTTGATTCTTGTAATTATCACATCTCTTGTTCCTTCGGTATTCTACTAGTCTTGTTTTACATGGCATGGGATTTTGATTCTTGTAATTATCACATCTCTTGTTCCTTCGGCATTTTACTAGTTTTGTTTCACATGACATGGGATTTTGATTCTTGTAATTATCACATCCCTTGTTCCTTCGGTATTCTACTAGTCTTGTTTTACATGGCATGGGATTTTGATTCTTGTAATTATCACATCTCTTGATCCTTCGGTATTCTACTAGCCTTGTTTCACATCGCATTGGATTTTGATTCTTGTAATTATCACATCTCTTTTTCCTTCGGTATTCTACTAGCCTTGTTTCACATCTCATGGGATTTTGATTCTTGTACTTATCACATTTCTTGTTCCTTCGGTATTCTACTAGCCTTGTTTCACCTCGCATGTGATTTTGATTCTTGTAATTATCACATCTCTTGTTCCTTCGGTATTCTACTAGTCTTGTTTTACATGGCATTGGATTTTGATTATTTTACTTATCACATCTCTTGTTCCTTCGGTATTATACTAGCCTTGTTTCACATCGCATGGGATTTTGATTCTTGTACTTATCACATCTCTTGTTCTTTCGGTATTCTACTAGTCTTGTTTCACCTCGCATGGGATTTTGATTCTTGAACTTATCACATCTCTTGTTCCTTCGGTATTCTACTAGCCTTGTTTCACCTGGCATGGGATTTTGATTCTTGTAATTATCACATCTCTTGTTCCTTCGGTATTCTACTAGCCTTGTTTCACATCGCATGGGATTTTGATTCTTGTACTTATTACATCTCTTGTTCCTTCAGTATTCTACTAGTCTTGTTTTACATGGCATGGGATTTGTTTCATAATCTCTTCTATAACACAAAAAAAAACATTCACTAAAAGTATTCTATTGACAAAAATGTGATGAATTTACATAGATTAATGTGCATATTATACAAGATAAACTTTCATAAGACAATAGTTAACACCAAGATTAAACTATTTTGAAAATTTAAATAATTATAAAATAGATATAGATAACAAATATAAATGTAGAATGATACTTATGCAGGTGCTTTACACAATCATTTGGAAAAAAATAATATCAGATGTACTTTTTTTTAATTTCTCATTTTAGAACCACCAAACTTTGGCAGGTAACAAACATACAGTCGAGTAGAACCGGATGTGTTGCTTGAATGAGTAAGTTTGAATTGATAAGATGAAGTTATCAAACACAAATATACAAATAACGCATGACACAATGTACTTAAAATTTGTGACTATAAAACAACAATAAAGATATGAGAAACAAATATTATACGAAATGTGTATTTGCACTGCATTGAACCAAGTATATTTCCTTTTTCTCTTTTTAGTCTTTTTTTATTACAATCATTAAAGACAAATATACAAATTAAGCATGATACTGTGAAACTATGATTAAATAATCGATAAAGATATGGGAAACAAATATATGAAATATGTAAATACATTATACTGAATAAGGTATATTTCCTTTTTACTATATATTCATACTTTTTTTATAATCAAAGACAATTAAACAAATAACACATGATACAAATGTACTTAAAATCTGACTAAAACATGAGAAACAAATGTATGAAATATCTATTTAATGTATTTACACTGTGTTGAATCAATTAAATTAACTTTTTTATATTATTAATTTTACTTTTCTTTTCTTTTTTTTCTCTTATTTATTTATTATTTTTTGCAGTGCATTGATAAAAAAGTAATACTAGTACATAAACAAGCAATTATTTGTACACTTAAAAAATTAGTATACGAATTTTATTCAAAAATGCAAATGATTTTAATCTACAATTACAGTTAATTGTCAGGCGAATAAAACAAAACATGAGAAATTGAACACATAAAATTGATATTCTATAGAATGTTGATAAGGATGTTCGCTTGTAAATTTGAAAATGTATAAGATTTCGAACAAATGTATTTTTTTCTTAGAAAACTGAAAGAGAAGTAATTTTAGCGAAAAAATTATAGGTAGCTTATGTCGTTTTCCAGATATATGTGATTTGGCGAAAAACTGAACTTCTCTGAATTTCACATTCTTAGCAATGAAGGAATTTTGACGTAAGCGATGTTTAACCATAAAATAAAGTGACAAAATTAAAAAGGATCAATTAATTTTTTTTCAGAATGATCCTGAAGATGTATAAAAATGAAATTATCAAACAAAATACAGGGATTTGTGGGCAAAAAATCATAATGTTTTTGAATGGATAAAATCAGAGAAGTTCGAAAATATGACAGAAATGCCAAAACTTGACCGGCGAGCAAGGTCAGTTCTCTCGGAAATTGCTATTTACAGAAGTTATTGTAAACTAAGTTTCTGTAGATAGCCATTTGGACAACTGGTGACTCTTTTGCAATTAGAATCATTACATTTGAAAGCCAAAAACCGAAAGAAATTTGAAGCGCATAGCGAACAAATAACTTATACGATCTAAATAGAGAGCCAAAAGCGTCTAAGTACAATGCTTTGCACGATATATCGATACTTTCCTAGCCAAGTTTTTTCATCTCAATTATGAAACGACCTCCTGTTATATATATATTTTTTTTCTTCAATGGTTTATTTCGTTAATTTTGCGATGCAGACATAACTGTTAATTAAGAAAGCTACAGTTTCCACTTATTATCATTGCGTTAAATTTAAAATGCTCTCGTTCTTTTTATGTCAGATTTGTGTATTAGATCTAAGATAATCAGCCTTTCAATAATTGAATTGTATTTGTTTACATCATTCAGCACAAACATGAATTGGAAAATAACTATTGAAGATATGATGTAACTGAATAAAATGTAAATGTTGAAAAATATATATATATAAGCAGTTCAGAAGAAAAATAACGTATAAATGTCACCAAAAGTGATTTTTTTAAATTATTTTTTGGAAGTATCTGGTTGGCAGAGGACCTGTAGCACTGGATTTAGCGGTTTGAGACTTGATAAATCTATATCTATATCAGGTTGCTGATACAAAAGTATCATAACTATCTGCACTGGAGAGACATAAGTTGTCGAAAAGACCATTTTTAGAAGATAAACTTACGGTAGCTTTGGTATTAAGTTAAATAGAATATTGATATACAACACAGTAAAACAAAGAGCCTCGTTTTGGAGTTTCTTATAGAAACGGATTATAAATAACTACTATAAATCTGCAGTTTCATTGGCAAGCGAATATTAATGGTCATGTGACCAAACTGACAGACGCTAACGACAAATTTACGGATGTATTTACAAATTGCATCTTTTAAACGTCATGTGTCCCTTTTTTGTTTCGTCTTTTGTATGTTTCAGATATCTGTAGATTATATTTTTAGATTTATAACGCTGAAAGCTGAAGGAAGATTGAAAACAGAATTATTATCAATATCGAACTGTTCCCTTTGGATATACTTTTGACCGGGGCGAAATCAGTAACTGGAGCGACACCACTTTGTACGTAAAGCATGCACAAGTATTTCTAGTACGTAAAACATGCACAAGTATTTCTAGTACGTAAAACATGCACAAGAGGTTTTACGTACTAGAAAATATTGCAATGTTTTCAAATATTGTATTTCATGCCTTATTGTTTGCTTTTCGTTTTGTTCAATTTGCTTAATAAAAAATTAACTATTTTTATGGGAATAATAATACTGAACAAGAGGCTCTCAAGGGCCTGTATCACTCAGCTGGGTACTAGGTTGCATTATATCCTATCTTCACTATGTTTCCTTCTTACAGCTATTTTGGACGAGGTACAATGTATGACATAAAATAAGAAACTCAAAAAAGAATTATCAAAGGACTTTTGAGTTTGGTTTTAATTGGATAAGTGGCCTATGAGGAGAAGATTTTTGAATGTATTTTCCATATGGTCCTATTTTAGACTATGTTTCCAGCTGGCAACCATCTTGGATGAGGTACGAACATAAAAATCACAAACTTTGAAGAAGACTACCAACGAACTATTGTTAACTATTGCGAACAAGTTATGTTCCATATGGGTCGGTAGTTTCAGAGAAGATCTTTGAATGCGTTTCCCATAAGGTCCCAATGTTTATCTATATTCCCCAACGGCGGAAATCTTTGATGAGGAACGAACATAAAAAATCACAAATTTTGGGGAGGACCACCGAAGTACTATTGTGACCAACTTTGATTACAATTGGCTCAGTGATTCAAGAGAAGATACTTTGAATGCATTTCCCATAGGGACGTTTGTTAAAACTATGTTCCTTCTTGCAGTCATCTTGGATGAGGTACGAACATAAAAATCACAAACTTTGAAGAGGACTATACAAGAGCTTTGAATGGTGATGGACGGACGGACTACGGACGCCAAGTGATCTTGAGACGGGACCTGTAATCTTATTATGTCATAATCCATTTCCGATGGATTTTTGTCCCCCGCCGCAACGCGGAGCGGGGACATAGAAATGCCGGTCGTCCGTGCGTCCGTATGTCCGTGTGTCCGTCCGTCACCCTTTCTTGTAAGCGCTCTCGTGCCTACAAATTATAACAGATTTTTATGAAATTTATACCAAATGTTTATATTACTAATACCTTGGTCAAGTTCGAAAATCAGTCTTGGTCGATTCTTTTTGACGGAGTTATGGGACTTTGACCGAAATCATGACTGTTTTATCCAAAAAATTGACCTTGTAAGCGCTCTCATGCCTACAAATGTTGAGGAATTTTCATGAAAAATTATACCAAATGTTTATACTACTTATGCCTTGGTCAAGTTCAAAATCAGCATTAATCAATATTTTTTTACGGAGTTATGGGACTTTGACTAAAATAACGACACAGTTTTGGCCAAAAATTGACAATGTAAGCGCTCTCGTGCCTATAAATTAAAAAAGATTTTCATGGAATTTATACCAAATGTTTATATTACTAATACCTTGGTCAAGTTTAAAAGTCAGTCTTGGTCGATACTTTTTGACGGAGGTATGGGACTTTGACCGAAATCATGACTCTATTTTATCCAAAAATTGACCTTGTAAGCGCTCTCATGCCTACAAATGTTGCCTTGGTCAAGTTCGAAAATCAGCATTTATCAATTTTTTTGATGGAGTTATGGGACTTCGACTAAAATAACGACACCGTTTTAGCCAAATATTGACCCTTTAAGCACTCTCATGGGTACAAATTATGACGGATTCTCATGAAATTTATACCAAATGTTTATACTACTAATACCTTGGTCAAGTTTGGAAATCAGTCTTGGTTGATACTTTTTGACGGAGTTAGAGGACTTTGACCGAAATCATGACTCTGTTTTATCCAAACATTGACCTTGTAAGCGCTCTCATGCCTACAAATGTTGCCTTGGTCAAGTTCGAAAATCAGCATTAATCATTTTTTTATGGAGTTATGGGACTTTGACTAAAATAACGACACCGTTTTAGCCAAAAATTGACCTCGTAAGCACTCTCATGGCTACAAATTTTGACGGATTCTCATGAAATTTATACCAAATGTTTATACTATTGATACCTTGATCAAGTTCGAAAATCAGCCCTGATTGATACTTTTTGACGGAGTTAGGGGACTTTGACCGAAATCATGACTCTGTTTTATCCAAAAATTGACCTTGTAAGCGCACTCATGCCGACAAATGTTGACGAATTTTCATGAAATTTATATCAAATGTTTATACTACTTATGCCTTGGTCAAGTTCGAAAATCAGCATTAATCAATATTTTTTGACGGAGTTATGGGACTTTGACCAAAATAACGACACCATTTTAGTCCAAAAATTGACCTTGTAAGTGCTCTCATTGCTACAAATTTTGACGGATTCTCATGAAATTTATACCAAATGTTTATACTGCTAAAACCTTGGTCAAGATTGAACATCAGCGTCAGTCATGGGACTTTGACGAAAATTATGACTCTGTTTTATCAAAGAATTGACCTTGTAAGCACTCTCATGCCTACAAATTTTAATGGATTTTAAATAAAATTTATACCAAATGTTTATACCTTGGTTGAGTTCGAAGATCAGTTACGGTCGATACTTTTCAACCGAGTTATGGGTCTTTGACCAAAATAATGACACTAATTTATCCAAAAATTAACCTTATAAGCGCTCTTATGCCTACAAATTTTGACGGATTCTCATGAAATTTATACCAAATGTTAATATGACTAATACCTTGGTCAAGTTCAAAGAATTGCTGTGGTTGATACTCTTTGTATCCCCACATATTTAATTTTGGAGCTGCCCTGAATGTTTGAAATTATTGCAATTTTCGATCATACACAGTATACTAGTATATTGCATGAGCGGCGGGGGACCCAGGAATTCTATTCTTGTTCCCTTAGAAATTGATTTAAAAGTCATTCACATCGCATTTTGCAAACTATTTTCTGCTACATTTCTTGCAAGCTACTGCACTTATGTTTTGGCGAACTGACTTCAGTCTGAGGCAAAGTATGAACGGATTGACCATATGGAACAAAAGTCTCAAACCGTAACAAATCACTGGAGTGTAAGTCATGAGGACAGCGTTACGACAGGTCTTAACGAGGAGAGAAGAAAACAAAAATGTGGGCCAATAAACTGCAAGAAACACAAATATCACAATGGAGGCCAATCGGGATTGCTGTCTCTGAACATTTTGTTGAAACTTTGCAGATGATAGTCGACTTCTCACGAACGAAATGAGCATACCTGCTGAAAAAACCACAACAACTGTTACTGATAAAACCATGATATTAAAGTCCTTCTTTGAGAAATCTTGTACGATCTCTTCATTTGTACAATACTCATAGTATAAGGCCAAGAATGCAACATAAGCTGGGGTTACAACCATATTAAACAAGTATACACCACAAATGATGTATCGAGTGCGTCTTTTGGTGAGATTCACCTTGTAGTGCAAAGGAAATAAGGAAATGTAGATTCGCAGGGATGACAAAAAGAGTAAATGATAGAATATACTGGTTTCAACATACTGTTGAACTGTTAACCAAGCAATACACTGAAGTACAGGATCATATACACTAGGTTCAACACAAGGGAAGTTTATCATCAACCAACAATAAATTCCATCTAGAATTGATACTGCAGAGAAACTCTTAAGTGTTATAAATATCGGGGACAATGGTTCATTGTCAAAATATTCCAAGATTACAATTATCAAATGTGAAATTAACATGATAATTCCAAAACTTGTCGAAATAGTTATCGCCGAAACTGTGTATTCTTTGGGTAAAAATTCATTCATACATCTATAAGCAGTTATCGTGGCGTCATCTGTGATGTTTCCGTCAAAATCTGTATAGTTGATATCTGCCGACATAACGGATGAGATATTGAATATATTCATGGTACTGGCAATCGACGATATATTCAAAGCCGTGAGATTGAATGGTAATTCTAATTCTGAATTGCCGAGATATTTATTGAAGAATGACATCATCAAATCGACCAAAGTGTAGACAATTGGACAGTCAAGGAGAATCACCCACTGCAATGAAAAGAGAAAGATAATTCACATGATTTTCATACTGCTGAATACGTTTATGTGATCGAATTGAGTCTTGTTTCACATATTTGTAGAGATGTAAAAAGTTTCAGTAGTCCTTCTTTCTTCAATATGTCATGTATATTTGTACAGTTTCCAATTTCGATACCAATACCTATCAGGATTTATATGAAAGCCATTTTTCCTAGGTACGCATGTTGTAATGGTCACATACCTTTCTGCCTAGGCGATGTTAGTTCAAGCCTAACTGACAGAAGGGATATTCACAATCATTTTGTAAAAACATAAGGTAGGAACATATTCGTTACTGTAGCAGTCTGTATGTAGTTTTCCAATAGCATTAGTGAAAAGTTGTGGTTTCAAATAACTAAATACCAAAAATAATGTGAATGTATTTACTGCTAATGTCTCTTCAGTGCAGAGAAAATCTAAACGTACGGAAGACCATAAAATCAAAGATGTTAAAAACTGAGAGAGGACAAATACCCAGGTATGATCAAAATGTAAAGCCAAAATCAGCTAAGGACAGAGCTTTGCATGAAGGAGATACTCCTTATTTTTCAACAAAATTTACAAACATTTAGATATTGCAATGTTCGAAATAGAATCGGCTTTCGGGTAAGCACCGAAGTACTGACTAATGGGCTGGTGAATACCCTCGGGGACTAACAGTCCACCAGCAGGGGCATCAACCCAGTGGTAACAAAATCACTAAATACCGAAGTAACTGTGAATTTATTTACTGCATATGCGCATTTCGACAACTTATGTCTCTTCAGTGCAGATAAAATCTAAACGTTTGGAAGACCGTGAAACAAAGATGTTAACAACTGATAGAGAACAAATACTCAAATATGATCTAAATGTAAAGCAAAAAATCAGCTAAGGACAGAGCTTTGCATGAAGGAGACACTCTTTAGTTTTCAACAAAATTTACAAAAATTAAGTTGTTGCAAGGTTTGAAATAGAATCGGCTTTCGGGTCAGCACCGAAGTACTGACTACTGGGTAGGTGAATACCTTCGGAGACTAACAGTCTTCTAGCAGAGGCATAGACCCAGTGGTAACAAATCACTAAATACCGAAGTTACTGTGAATTTATTTTCTGCATATGCGCATTTCGACAATTAATGTCCCTTCAGTGCAGATACAATCTAAACGTTTGGAAGACCATAAAATCAAAGATGTTAAAAACTGATAGAGGCCAAATACCCAAATATGATCTAAATTTAAAGTCAAAATCAGCTAAGGACAGAGCTCTGCATGAGGGAGAAACTCCTTAGTTTTCAACTAAATTTACAAAAATTTAGGTATTGCAAGGTTCGAAACAGCATTATGCATCAGATGGCTACTTTTAAATACTGACGTTTATTTATTTATTTTTTTTTCTTGTTTTTTTTTCTTCTTCTTCTTTTTTGAAAACTTTTATATCATTTAATGCTTTATTTATTCAACAGCCCGGAGGCTCTTCATAAACATCACATATATATACAAGACATGAATATACAAGATAAGACAAATAAATAGAATGTTTACACACAAATAGAAAGCAAGGAATTTAAGCAAAACAATTATATATACACACACATGAGAGAACATGTATTTACTTTCACACACACACACACACACACACACACACACAGCATTAATACTTTTAACTAGAAATTCAAACACCAAATTGAACATATTCAAATTTATCTCAGTTGAAAATTCATCATTTTATTTCCGTGCATTGTAGCTGTCTTACGTCCTTGTTATCTGTTACCGTTTTTGCCATGTCTTTGGACTTCGATTTTTGTAGTCATCGCTTCCCTTGTTCCTTCGGTATTCTACTGCCGTTGTTTAATATATCAGTAAATCAACCAGGTAGTTACTATATTTTGATAAAAATAAATTAATATTCACACCAGGACAAAAAAATTGACTGTATACCAAGAAATAAAATCTTTCGTAAATCTTTATAATACGGACATTTAACTAAAAAATGGATCATGGTTTCTGGAATATCACCATCACAGCGATTGCATATCCGGAATGGTATTATATTGTATCAGTAGAGATGGTCGTTTAAGCCACTCAAACCTAAACGTAATCTTGTATGTAAAACACTACCCCTACCCGTACCGATACATGTAGAAAAATAACGTTTAGGTGTTTTTATATCAATATTTTTATGCACATTTTCTTTGAAAACATTAATTGAGTCGGATGTTCTTATATCACGTGGCAAGTCGTTCCAGTCTTTTATAGATTGAGGAAAAAATGATGCAGAGTATGTGGCCGTTCTCGACTGTGGGGGTATTATGTGATTTGGTCTTCTCAGGTTATATAGTCCAGTATTATGATTGATAAGAGGGAATATATTTTGTACATAAGAAGGACATTTACCCTCTTTTATTTTGTACAAAAATTTTAGTCGATTACGTCCTCGGTCAATATACCTTTCTCATGTCAATAAATTTCTGCATTGACCTGATTAATAGGCTATAATAGTATAATATCATTACTGTCACCAGATTTAAAAACTGGACATACATTTGATATTTTCCATTTATATGGAAAAACACCATGACTTATAGAATAGTTGAATATTTTGGTTAGTGGTTTAAACAAAGAGACGGCACACCTCTTCAATATTATATTATTTAAAAAATCCGGACCAGACGACTTTTTAATATATAAAGATTGCAAAAGTTTGTGTACTTCATTTTCATCAGCTTGAATACTATTTAACTCAATATCACGAATAGTATGAAAATTTGGCAACGGCATTTGTTGAATGGGGTTTAGTTGCATGTGTGAAACAAATCATAAAATA
This sequence comes from Modiolus philippinarum, assembly GCA_002080025.1. Classification (NCBI taxonomy): domain Eukaryota; kingdom Metazoa; phylum Mollusca; class Bivalvia; order Mytilida; family Modiolidae; genus Modiolus; species Modiolus philippinarum. Next base: position 2,411 of record MJUU01017747.1, on the reverse strand, counting down.
TTTCAGCTTTGTTGGTAGCGTCAGAAACAGTCTTACCGTTATAGAGCAAAGGAGGTATAGAATGTTGTGATTTAGATCCGAGTAAACTTTTACTAAAAGACAAACAATTTTTTGCTATCCAAATTTGGATCAGATAATTTAGAAACAGTAGACTGCTCAAAACGTTTCATTGCATCCCTTTTTAGTCTATTTGCATCTCGTCGGGTAACCCTTATTATCATCTGATGGAACTCTTTTAAAACGTTTAAATTCTCTTTAACGATTGCGAGACGCATGCCTTACCTCGTTCGTATTAAAACACTTTTATTGCGAATATGTTGACGTAAAACCATGGATATTAATTCATATGTATAATTAACAATATCGTCCAACTCGTCATAAATGAGAAAAGCCGAATCAAACGGTACATTCGACATGGTCTCATTAATGATATCAAAATTTGCAGTTTTATAATCCAAAACGTCCCTTTGATACCCAAGGGGTTTAGAAGTTTGTATATTCAATTTACAATATACAATACAGTAGTATAAATTTGCAATAGGAGATTTAACTCCAGACTCCATAACAAGAAAAGGGGTATCAAAATGTATAAGATCAAGTAAAGTTGAACAATAATCTTTAATACTTGTTGGCTCATCTATAAATTGGAAAAAAAATGTTAGATTCACATGATATAAGAAGATCGGCACCAAGCTCACTTTTACAGTGAGTATCAAACCAAACGACTTTATCATTAAAGTCCCCAAGGATCAATATAGCACCTGGTGATAATTGTTTAACGGAGGCTATAGAATCGCTAAGTTTCGATAAAAATCTCTTCCTATCTTGAGCCTTTTGATTTGGAGGTCTGTAACATGCACCTACCATAACTGAAAAATTACAGAGAATTATCTGGTCCCACACTAATTCGAGACTTAATATTTCATGATCACGTTTATGAACAGATTTTTCGATCAGAGACATATATACAGACACCTCCGTAACCTTCCTGACTATCTCGATCATGTCTATAAGCTGTATATTTTGGTATAACAATATCATCATCAGTTATATTATTTGACAGCCAAGTTTCCGTCATGCATAGTATATCGAAGTTATCAGAGTGACACAAAATTAAATCGATTTCTTCGAGTTTACTAGCGTAGCTTTTTAATTCTTTGTCATAAACATATAAACTACTACAGTTTACATGACACAAGGATAAGTTAGTACCCATTGGACCAGGATTTGGATGTACAGTACCGGGCATTACTAATAATAAAAATATAACCATGGTTAATTTATATCTATAAAATTATAAATTGTATAAAGTATTATTTTATAGTACTGGGTCTCTATAGCACAACAGGTAATTCGTTCGTTCTTTAAAATGAACCATGAAATATACCAAAACAATTACATTTATGAGGGAAGTTTGGCGTTACTTTTCATGAAAATTTAATCAAGAAGGTCAAATAACTAAAAAACCGAAGTAGCCAGTAAAAAGACATAATATAAGGTGGTATCATGATACAAGCAAATATTATATCACAGCTCTGTTCATGTTCAATGCGTATTAGAGTATTAGAGGTAGATTTGTTCAAAGATCATATGACGGACGTAGAGATCATGAGAATGTCGTTGTTAAATGTGAGCCGATGATCAGAGAATTCCTGTAACATATTTAGTGATGTCCTCATGTTCATTATTAATGTACTTATAGTAGGTTAAATACTTACCATACTACCATTAAACACAGCACCTAGTGAATGCATATAGTAAATGGTCGCTAACGTGTCATTTCCAAAAACATCCATTTTTTCTTTCTAAATTAGTAAAAAACAAACCTGGAAGAAAAAATTAATTATTAACAACGATTTCCTGTACAATAATCTTAACATACTTGTTCAATCTTATATCAAAACAGATCTCCAAGAAAAGTTTTGTAGAGATATATTGTGTTTCCTGTACAATAAATGTAACATACTTCTTCAATCTTTTATCAAAACAGATCTCCAATAGAAGTTTGTCGAGATTTATTATGTTTTCTGTACAATGAAAGTAACATACTTCTTCAGTCTTATATCAAAACAGATCTCCAAGAAAAGTTTTGTAGAGATTTATTATGTTTTCTGTACAATGAAAGTAACATACTTCTTCAGTCTTATATCAAAACAGATCTCCAAGAAAAGTTTTGTAGAGATATATTGTGTTTCCTGTACAATAAATGTAACATACTTCTTCAATCTTATATCAAAACAGATCTCCAAGAGAAGGTTGTGGAGATTTATTGTGTTTCTTGTGATTTTTATTTGAATTTTTGTATCACCCATAACGAAGTCTTTTGGACGAATTATTGTTTTTCCCTCACACAGAAAACAATGACGTTAAATGAGGGTAATATTTCTCTTAAACTGCTATGCATAATTTCA
>MJUU01017744.1:88110-104483 GCA_002080025.1 Modiolus philippinarum | reverse complement strand
AAGAGAGTTTAAGTTTAAGGTTGCAAACGAAATAAGTCAGGCTTTAAAAGATGAGAAAATTTCTGGAGAAGAATTTGAAGGTATTTTAAATATTATGAGTACTTTTTACAAGGAAAAACAAAAAATAGGTGAGATTAAAACTCCGCCGGAAAAAAATGAAGAAAGTTCAAAATTCGTTACTTAAAAGTTTGGTCGAATTTTTGATTTTCTTGTAGTGCTTTCTGCTGCTGTTAATGAGGTGAATAAAAACCATGGTGTTGTTTTAGGTAGGAGTGCTTAAAACAGAGTCTTAAATGTTGGAGAAAGAGAATGTGAGCAAAACCTACACATTTTTTTTGTTATATACTTATATACTTCTGGAGTGCTGTCTTAAGTGTTGGAGAAAAAAAAATGTGAGCAAAACCTACACATTTTTTTGTTATATACTTCTGGGGTGCTTAAAGCAGAGTCTTAAGTGTTGAAGAAAAAAAAAACGTGAGCAAAACCTACATGTTTTTTTTTGCAAAACCTACATATTTATTTGTTATATACTACTCTTACAAAAGGACCTAAATTAATTGCACCACAATACATCAACTGGGACCAAAATTTTAAACATTTTATGGATGCTGCTGAGGACTATGCTAGAAAATAGATTGAGCGTGAATAAGATGAAGACCCTGATTCTCTTTTTGGTTGGGTTTAGGTTGTGAGGTCTATGACCCCATAACAAATCAATCAGATACAAGGGTCAATGAGAACTAAATCAATATCAATTTTCAAATATGCTGATGTTGCCAGATATTTGTCCTCCATTCATGATCCCGTTGTTCCTGCAGCTAAGGCCCCACAATAACATCATTTTTATCTGTAAAAATAATTACAGTGAAAGAACTTGGAATAATTTTTAGGGCAACCCATCCTACACAGCTACTATGCTGTCTAAGGAGGAGATATTACATCATAAATTTGTTTTACTTTCCTTTGGGATTTCGGCCAAGGATGAAGACAATAATCTCCACCCTTTGTACTGGATACATACATGTAAGTAATGCCTAAACAAACAATGGTACACCACCAGATCTGCAAAATGTTCTACAAAACCTATTTCTGAGATGTTATGATCCATCAGGACAGCTGTAAAAGAGGGCCTTCAAATTAATCTTGATACTTGCTTTTCAAGAAGCGGTACTAACGAAATGTGAATATTGAAAAACTAAATATGTACTTGACATCTTGAACTCGAGATCATTTTCACAATGTAACAGCTTTTTAACTTTTGACTTCTCTGCCTTTATATACTACCGTTTCTCATGAACAACTGAAATCTTGGCTGAAAGATTTAATTCATAGATGTCTCCCAATAGAACGGCGAACAGAGATATAAGTACATTGTTATAGGTTGAGAAAAAGCATAATTTGTGAAATATGACAACAAATTCGATTGAAAAATATACAGAGGAAGAAGTGATTAAATGTTAGGTTTTGTAATCCACAATATATTCGTAAGTTTGGAAGACTTGTTTTAAACAGACTAAAGAAATTCCAATGGGCATAAACTGTGCATCTCTTTCAGCTGATATGTTTCTCCATTGAAGAAAGGCTGAACAAATTGAAGAGGGTTTTCAAACTAAAGGTAAAAAATAAGCCCAATCATTTTATTTTAGCCTCCGTTATACAGATAATACTTTGTCACTAAACAACCCTAGCTTCGGGGATTTCCCTGAACTTATCTAATCAAAAGAGCCCAAAATTAAAGATACCACAACACTTCCACATCGGCCTTATTCCTTGACCATCATCTGGAAATTGACTTAAAACTAGGCTGTAATCACAAACGCGATTACTTCCCCTTTCAAATAGTCAACTTCCCCTTTCTTTGTAGCAACATTCAAACAACACCAGCATATGAAGCTTATTTCTCAAAACCTATTCGCTACTCAAGTGCATATGGTCCATACAGTAACTTCCTTGATAGAGTCTGGTCGTTCACAAATAGGTTACTTAAACAAGGGTATGTTACCAATAATTTGTAGTCATCAATGCACAAGTTTATACGGTCGACATTACAATCTTCTGGACCACTATGGGATGTTTGTTATCAAGGGGCTGCCATGCATTATTTTTGTAATTTTAGCTTGAATTTGCTTCAGTAAGTTTTCAGAGGAAATAATCAAAATATGATTTTCTCATATGCTAAAATGTTAAATTAATATTACATGCTGCAGTCTTGTCTTTTTGTCTGGAAGACTCATATGAGCAATCATTGTTAAGAAACCATCCATACATTATTCCAGTAAGTATTGGTCAAATGTACTTGAAATGTTTCATAGCTGCTGATAAAATAACGTTCGTCTCATTTGGTGTAAGGTTAAACTATGTTGCTCGCTTGCAGTCATCTTTTTAGTGGATCACAGAGAAAAGAGGTTTTAGTAAAAGACCTTCCACACATTATTCCTGTAAAGTTTTGTTGAATTTGCTTCTGTGGTTTCAGAGAAGATGATTAAAATGTTATTTTCCGTTGGGGCTTAGTGTTAAGCTATGTATTACGCTGGCGGCCATGTATTTTTGTCGTAAAAATATAAATGTTGTGCAATGGCCACAAATTAACTATGAAACAAAATAAAAATGGTAAAGTTGGCCACGACTAGGGGATTTGGTAGTCCCCTAGTCGAAAGCCATACGGCCGAAACGTTGGGCATTCATCCGATTCCTTCTGTCCAATATTCGTCATTTTTATATGTTTTTTAATTTGTATATTTTTGTGTTTTTTACTTTTTAATCTTAGCCAACAATACCTTTTTTATTTTGTGAATGACCTTCTATATATTATTCAAGTATAGTTTGGTCAGATTTGATACAACGTGTTTCTGTTTGGTCCAACTTTGGTTCCCTTCTCTACAGGGGATCATCAAAGGACTACTGTGGCCTAGTTTGGTTCCAATTGGCTAAGCAGTTGCTGAGAAGATCTTTGAATGTGTTTTTATATAGGACCCAATGTTAAACTATGTTTACCGTTGGCATCTATCATGGATATAGCGTTGACATTTATGAAAAAAAAAACCAACACATTTTTTACATGGGACCACCTAAATACTATTGTGACCAAGTTTGGTTCCCATTGGCTCAGCAGTTTCAGAGAAGGAGATCTTGAAATGTGTTTTCCTATAGGGTTCAATGTTAAAACTTCTAGTATGTTCCACGATGGCGGCCAGTCTGGATATTACGCGGACGTTAAAACTCCTTTTTGCAGGGGACCACCCAAGGACTATTATGGCCAAGTTTGGTTCCCATTGGCTCAGCAAACTCACTGGGGAAGATCTTTAAAATGGAGGACCTAAAAACGACAATTTGCAGCGGACCATCTAAAGACTATTGTGGCCAAGTTTGTTTTCAATTGGCCCAAAAGTTTCAGAGACGAAGATTTTTTAATGAAAAGTTTGGACGGACAGATGAAAAGTGACGGCAAAAACTCACCCTGACTCTAGCCAGGTTAGCTTATGATGTTTTACAAACGGGTCAAATGTTAAACTATGCTATATACTTGCGGCCATATTTAATGGATCAGAATGACCTACATGAGTACATTTTGTACAAAAGTTTCCATACATCTCTCCTGCCATGTTTGGTCAAATTCATGTCAGTAATATGATATAACGTGATGCTTTCTACATCACTAAGTTCTGCTGATTAGTATCAGAGGAGTTGTGCTTAAAAACTTTGTGATGAATAGACAGACAAGCATGACAGAAAGTTGGGGATACATGATTAACCTTATCAACGGTCATTGTTACTTTGTCCAAGAGCTGAAAAAATGTCAATGTCAATTCAAGATAAACAAGAGGATGCCATAAAGATGAGTCACATTTACAGGCGCGTAGCTAGGGTCCTAATGACGTGGAAGCACAAAAAGGGCAAGAGATCTGGGGTTGCTCGAGGCATCATTAAGTCAGGGGCAAACACCCTAAAAAGGACCAGCGAGTATAGCCCTATCTCCCCGAAAGATCCACATATATATATGGAATAAGAACATAACAATGGATTCATCAGACATTTTCAATGAGTTCTTTTTTTCCATTTTTTATCTTGTAGTGTACTCAATCGACTATGGCATTTGTATCTTAGTACATACTAAGTTATTAAAAACAATATTCCTTTTTAGCTCACCTGATCCAAAAGGTCAGTGTAAGCTATTGCCATTTCATGGCGTCCGTCGCCCGTCTGCCACGGTTCGTTAGCTTATCACATTTTCATCAACTCCTTTGAATGCAGAGAAGCAAATTCAACCAAACGTTGTATGGTAGGTCGCTCACAATAACTGCTCCTTTTGTTCCCATCGAAAAAAAAAAAAAAAAAAAAAAAAAAAAAAAACGGCTGCCAGCGCGTAACAGTCAGTTAAACATTGGACTCTTTAGGAAAAACATCTAATTCATCATCTGCTCTCTATTGAAGAATAACAGTATTGATATTGGGAAGGTTCTTTACAAAGATTGCTCATTTTGTTTCGATTCCACAAAAACTTGGCCGTCAGAGCAGAATAGAAAAAAAGACTGCGTTAAAGCATTTTTGGTCAGGTGAGCGATACAGGCTCAGTCCTTGAGCCTCTACGTTTTCTTCTTTGGTAGATGTGAATCTATTAAAGTGCGGTAATGAAATAAGACCCAGTGATTAAGAAGTACTAAGAAAGAAGAAAGACTTAATGTACGAAGGAGGGGGATCCTTTCTCATGTTGGAGACAGACATCTCTTAGAGATAATCAATTTGCTGTGTCAACCGTACAGAACTTTTATGCTTTGAAAAACTCAAAAATTCATATTAGAATCAAATTTAAGGTAGTAGACCTAGGTTAAGGGACATAACTCTTAAAAATCACAGGTGAGTTTGTTGAAATCATTTTCATAAACAGATCCTAAGCCTCTGAGTAACATAGATGATTTTTTATTCTTTTTCACGTCAATGCTTAAAAAGCATTGATGAAACTAACTATTTCAAACGTCTTACTGATTTAAAGAGTTATCTCCCTTAACCTAGGTCTACTACCTTAAGTTCATTTTATCTTTGGTATAGTTTTGTTATGGTAATAACATTGGATTGATATCTTGAAGTCAACATGAGGCTTTCAACAGTAAAATTTGTCCCGACTTTACTGAAAACTTGTATTTTGCAACTATTTGTCAACAAAATTAATCTAGTTTTATTTTATTTCTGTAAGGACGATGTTTCGGTTCAAAATATGGAAATATTTTCCTCTGCATGAACACTGCTTCTTCGTTATGTAAGATAGATCTATCAATGTGGAATAGAACACATACCATTCCGCACGTGAATCAAAAATTAAACTACATGTATATACAGAGAGTTCATCAGCAAAATATAAAAAAACTAGCACAGTCTTAGACTGATAAAGGAATTAAACATGCAGATTAACAAAACTCAGCATCCCCTTTCACATCTTTTCTTTTTCCTTGTTTTTTCTTTCTAATTTTATTTTTTTTGTTTTTTTTTGCGAAAATGACGTAGAAGCAAGTGCTGCCGTCCCTCCGGGTAGCTATGCGCCTGATTTACATTACTATTTAGGTTAATGTCACAACTCACTCAAGTCAATGATAGGGAAAAAAATGTGACCAAGCAAAATAGACTCTTTAATATGAAGGAAGTCTTCAACCGCTACCTGATAACAGTTGATTAGGAAAGATTTATCATGGGGACAATAGACTCATGTTTCATTGTCCATGATTGTCATCATTGCCGTATTTGTCAAGATACTGTTTATGCATTTCTTCATTGTTCTTTCTGTGAGAATAATTTCATTTCCTTCAGTTAAATCTCTCGCTATCTACCAATTGATGTCTGCAAAAGCTTAGCAGAAAATATTAGATTTTTCAACAAAATTATAAGAACCCACAGGAACAACCAAGAAGTTGATCTTGTGATAAAAGACCTTTAAAAATCGACCACTTTTGATTTTTCCTTTTTTTTTTATTTACTTTTTAAGGTTGAATTTCCCATTTCCCACATTTTTGTGATTTCCCGCTTCCCTATTTTTTTCATCATTTTTCCCATTTCCCAAAATTTTTGACCCCCTTTTCCCCATTTCCCCAAACCGTGTCACCACCCTCACTGTACATCATTCTCTTTTTTTTTCTTGTTTAAAACTACTGTGCCTTGACATAACCATGTCACGTACTGTACCATGAATTTGTGCTGATAAATTTGTATTTGTATTGTATTGATTGGCAATTGGACAATATCTAGTACATACATACATTTAAGCAGCAATATTAGCAGACATACATACATTTAAGCAGCAATATTAGCATAGGACAAACTGACCGCGAGTCGGTCACTTATTTCCAATCAACTAACACGTCTTGAAGTACACAAATTCCATGCAACTAATCAAATCATGAGGATCATAAAGAAAAGTATGGAACCTGATTGGTCATTTTCTGCCTTTGAGACCCCAAATAATTCTTTTTATCTGGTTTCTACACGAAAAAGTATAATTTTTAAATTTGAGTCGGGCCTATTAGAAAGGACGTATATTTCGATATACGTCCTTGCTATTAGGTAGTAGATCGGCCGAGACAGAGACATAAAATAATATTTAATTATATGTCTCTGGCCGAGGTAACCCCAAATTTTCAAGCCTACAAATCAGTCTGAAGACCATTTCACGACCATTGCAGCCATGTTGGCTAGGGGACAGATTTTCTTGAAAGTGGAGAAAATAGAAAGTACGAGAAAGTATCATATCCGAAAAGAATTGACATCGCGTGACTTGTGTGATGTAACTTCCAGTGACATCAAAAATGTAAAGTCACGACACGATGAACAAAATGTCAAATAACTTTGAATTTTTTTTTTCAAATGCCTGCAGATCACATAGTGTTCTATAATGTTTTTTGGAATTATTTATCACAGTAATGACTGCAGTTTAAATTGAAAATAAAAAGCATTTGAAAACGTTGTTGTTTTGGCGTGATGTCTTTGTAGATTTTAAGTAAAATAGCGGTTTTATCTCAATAATGGCATACTTTTAAAGCACCGAAGGTCTTTTGTGGCAAAGTTTAGTTCCAATTGGCTTAATAGTTTCAGAGAAGAAGATCTTTGAACGTGTTTCCATATGGTCCAATGTTAAAACTATGTTTCCATCTGGCGGCAATCTTGGATATAGAGCAGACCTGAAACACATCTTTTTGTAAGGGACACATACGGACTATTATGGAAAAGTTTGGTTCCAATTGACTCATTAGTTTCAGAGAGGATCTTTCAATGTGTTTCCTTTAGGGTCCAAGTTAAACTTCCTTTCCCGCTGGCGGCCATCTTGGATAAAGCGTGGACCTGAAAACACACTGTGTTTGGTTCTAACTGGCATAGTAGTTTCAGAGGAGATTCGAATGTGCTTTACCATTGGTCCAATGTTAAAACTGCCCCCCCCCCGGCAGCCATGTTGGATACAGCACGAACCTAAAAAAAACCCTTTTTTGCACGGGACCACCCAAGGACTTTTGTGGTCAAGTTAAGTTCCAATTGGCTCAGTAGATCTTTAAACGTATTTTCCCATAGGGTCTAATGTAAAAACCATGTTTCCCGCTGGTGACCATCTTGGATATAGCACTTACCTGAAAAAACATCTTTTTTGCAAAGGACCACCCAACAACTATTGTGGCCAAGTTTGGTTCCAATTGGCTCAGTAGTTTCAGAGAAGAAGATTATTTGAACGTGTTTTCCCATAGGGTCCAATCTTAAAACTATGTTTCCTGCTGGGGCCATTTTGTTTATAGATCAGACCTGAAAAACAGGGACCACCCAAGAAATTTTGTGGCAAAGTTAGATTCAAGTTGGCCCAGTATTTTCAGATGATATCTTGGAATGTGTTTTCCTATAGGGTCCAATGTTAAACTGTTCCCCGCTGAAGGACATCATGTTGGATAAAGCCCTGAGACCAGAAAAACACATCTTTTGCAGGGGACAACCTTAGGACTATTGTGACCAATTTTGGTTCCAATCAGCTCAGCAGTTTCAGAGGAGATCTTTGAATGTATTTTCCCTTAGGGTCCATTGTTAAAACTTCCTTTCACACTGGTGGGTTCCCTGGATATAGCGTTGACCTGAAAACACCTTTTTTGCAAGGGACCACCAAAACACCATTGTGGCCAAGTTTGATTCAAACTGGTCCAGTGAGTTTCAGAGGAGATCTTTTAATGTGTTTTCTCATACGGTCAAATGTTATAATTTTGTTTCCCGCCGGTGGCCATGTTGGATAAAGTGCGAACATGAAAAATACCTTTTCTGCAGGGGACAACCGAAGGACTATTGTGGCCAAGTTTTGTTCCAATTGGCTCAGTAGTTTCAGAGAGGAAGATCTTTCAACGTTTTATCCCATGGGGTCCAATGTTAAAACTTTGTTTCCCGCTGGTGGCCATCTTGAATATATCACGGACCTGAAAACACCTTTTTTGCAAGACACCACCCAAGGACTATTGTGGCCAAGTTTGGTTCCAATTGACAAGTAGTTTCAGAGGAGAAGATCTTTGAATGAAAAGTTTACGCCAGACGGACACCGGAAGCAAAGTGATGGCAAAAGCTCACCCTGGCATTGGCAGTTCCTACTAGTTTTTCTCAAAGAGTAGTTGACACTTGGAGTAATTTACAAGCTAAAGTAGTCGAAAGTAAATCCGTTAATGCCTTCAAAAGCCAGTTAAATAGCCACTGGAAAGACCTCAACATGAAGTTCAACCCAGATATTTATAAATCAGAAGTGACACAACAAAATTTATCAAGAAGGGTCAGAGGGGCTACTATATCTAGCCCATATGTTTAGACCTCAACACCAGGTAAACCAGGTATATACATCTGTTCTGGAAGAACATCATAAGCCCGTAACAATACTTATGCAAGTACTTAATTGTTTATTACGTAAAAAGGTAAAAGGGGTAATAGAATTCGTGGCCAGTTGTGTACTGTTGAATACAGTTTTACCCCTAGGTGATCTACAGGTAGATTTAAATGTACACCTGCAATTTTATTACAAGAAATACGACGGTTTGACGATTTGTCATGTCAAAATGGAAATCGCATAAATTCTACTGTGCATTAAAAATATGCACAAGAATATTTGTAGATGAAGTTTAAAACATTTTTGGTGATAAGTGTCATCAGATATTAAACAAGAGGCTCTCAAGAGCATGTATTGCTCACCTGGACCCTGGCTGACATAGACAGTTTTTGTCAATGGATCTAAATTAAACCATGGTTCCATTTTGCCAAGTGGTCTCAGCAGACAAGACTTTGAAAATGTTTCAGTTGGGTCCAATTTTGTTCCTTTTTCTGCAGGGGACCATCAAAGGACTATTTTGGTTACAATTGGCTAAGCTGTTGAGGTGAAAAAGATCTTTGAATATGTTTACCCATAGGGTCCCATGTTAAATTATGTTTGCTGCTTGCATCCATCTTGGAAATACTGCCCGACCTAAAAACCAGAGGCTCCCAGGAGCCTGTATCGCTCACCTGGCTTTCAGTTGCCACAATTAAGGTAACAATGTAAGTTATACAGTTGATCTTCAGTTTCTCAAACTTTCGTAGGTCGAACACCTCCAATATCTTGAACTGTTTTTAAAGTCTGATCATGTTTTGTTATATTTCTTTGTTGGGCTTTTTTGGTAAAAAACGTTCTTGCTAGGGACCACTTTCGACACCAGTTTTGAAGTCGAGACGTCATTTTGCAAATGGCAGTCAACAAACAATTTTCAACATCGGTTTTGGAGTCGCAACATCAATATCTATTTGGAAACCAAATTTCTTTGAAATCGGACAATGTTGAATTTTCCCGCCTTTTTGGCAGCCATTTTAAATATGGCGGTCAATGAACAATTTTTAACATCAGTTTTGAAGTTGCGACATCAAGACCTATTTTTAAACGAAATGTCATTGAAATCAGACAATGTTGAATTTTCCCGCCTTTTTTGGCGGCCATTTTGAAAATGGCGGTCAACAAACAATTTTAAACATCGGTTTTGAAGTCGCAACATCAATATCTATTTGGAAACCAAATTTCATTGAAATCGAACAATGTTGAATTTTCCCGCCTTTTTTGGCGGTCATTTTGAAAATGGCGGTCAAGGAACAATTTTCAACACCGGATTTGAACTCGCAACATCAAGATCTATTTGGAAACCAAATTTCATTGAAATCGGACAATGTTGAATTTTCCCGCCTTTTTTTGGCGGCCATTTTGAAAATGGCGGTCAAGGAACAATTTTCCACATCAGTTTTGAAGTCGCCACAGCATTGCAAACATTTCATCAATTTACACTTAACCCTCATCTTCTATAGTTTTGGAAATAATAGATGAAAATACGAAATTTAAAAAATTCGGTGAAAAAAGGGCTACAACTCCTACAAGGGTTTATGGATTTTCTTCAAAATTTCAGGGTGGGTAGATCTTGATATGCTGAACATTTTTGCGTTTATACTTGACCTCTATCTGTTACACTTTTTGAAATAAAAAATAAAAAATGCACAAATTTTGAAAATTTTACGGAAAAAGGGCAATAACTCCGAGATGGGTTTTCGGATTTTCTTCAAAATTGCAGGGCAGGTAGATCTTGCTATGCTGATCACTTTTACCTTGTCAGATTTTTGATATCTGTAACGGTTTTCAAGTTATTGGCCAAAAACTGCAATTTACCCCTATGTTCTATTTTTAACAACGGCGGCCATGTTGTTTCACCTACCGCCTAATCGAACACAATTTTGAGAAGCCATACTCTGGTGATGATTCAGGCCAAGTTTGGTTACATTTGGCCAAGTGGTTTCAGAGGAGAAGATTTTTGAAATTGTTGACGGACAGACAGACAGACGGACGACGGACGCATAGTGATGGCAAAAGCTCACATGGCCTTTTAGGCCAGGTAAGCTAAAAACAACACTTTTTGCAGGGGACCAACTAAGGACCATTGTGGACAAGTTTGTTTCGAATTGGCTCAGCAGTTTCAGAGGAGAAAATCTATGAATGTATTTTTCCCATAGGATCCAATATTAAAACAATGGCCCCTGCTGGCGGACATAAAGATATAGCACATACCCGAAAATCTGGTTTGTAGGGGACCTGACCTAAGGACTATTGCAGCCAAGTTTGGTTCCAATTGGCTCAGCAGTTTCAGAGGAGAAGATCCTCGAGTGTATCCATCTTGCATATAGCGAGGACCTGAAAGCACCTTTTTTAGGGGACTACTTGGGGACTATTGTGGCCAAGTTTGGTTTTAACTGACTCAGCAGTTTCAGAGGATAAGATCTTTGCATGTGTTTTCCCATTGGGTCCAAAGTTAAAACAATCATTTCTGCTTGCGGCCATCTCGAATATAACACGGATATGAAAAACTCCTTTTTTGTAGGAGACCACCTGAGGACTATTGCAGCCAAATTTGGTTCCAATTGGCTCAGCATTTCAGAGGAGAAGATCTTTGAATGTGATTCCCTCAGGGTCCAATGTTAAAACAAGTTTCGAGCTGGCAGCCATCTTTGACCTGAAAAACACTTTTTGCAGGGGACCACCAAAAGACTATTGTGGCCAAGTTTGGTTTCAATTGGCTCAGCAGTTTCAGAGGAGAAGATCTTTGAATTGCTTTCCCCAAAGGCTCCAATGTTAAAACAACTCTTTGGCAGGGGGCAACCTAAAGACTGTTGTGGCCAAGTTTGGTTCCTATTAGCTCAGCTGAGTTTCAGGGAAGATCTTTGAATGTGTTTTCTCATAGGGTCCAATGTTAAAACTATGTTCCCAGCTGGTCAGTGGTGGCAATCTTGGATATACCGCTGACTTGAAAAAACACCTTTTTTGTAGGGGACCACCTAAGGACTATTGTGGCCAAGTTTAGTTCAAACTGGTTTGTAAGGACCTAAGGACTATTGAGGCCAAGTTTGGTTCAAACTGGCTCAGCTGTTTCAGAGGAGATCTTTGAATGTGCATTTCCATAGGGTCCAATGTTGAAACAACGTTTCCCGCTGGCGGCCATCTTGGATATAGCACAGACCTGAAAAACACCTTTTTTGTAAGGGACCAGCTAAGGACTATTGTGGCCAAGTTTGGTTCCAATTGGCTAAAAAGTTTCAGAGGAGAAGATCTTTGAATGTGTTTTCCCATAAGGTCCAATGTTAAAACAATGCTTCCTGCTGGCGGCCATCTTGGATATTAAGCGGACCTGAAAAACACTGTTTTGTAAGGGACCACACAAGAACTACTGTGGCCATGTTTAATTCCAACCAGCTCAGCAGTTTCAGAGATATCTTTGAATGTGTTTTCCCACAGGGTCCAATGTTAAAACAGTGTTTCCTGATGGCGGCCATCTTGGATATAGCACAGACATGAAAAAACACCTTTTTGTAGGGATCACCTAAGGACTATTGCAGCCAAGTTTGGTTGAAATTTATCCAGTAGTTTCAGAGGAAAAAGATCTTTGAATGATAAATTTACACTGTCCAGTGTAAAAAAAAAACGTAAAACTTAAAAACTTAAACCTGTTGGTAAACCTCATACTATCACGCTTTTCCCCCGTGATCAGTGAAGCATGAAGTTGGTTGCCAGGGCAACATTTTATTATGATTTTTGTTTATTTAGATGCTAATGTGTATTTATATAAAGTTTAATGATAATTGCATACATCCTTCACAGAAAAAAAAACTTCAACCTGTAGGTAAACCTCATATTATCACATTTTTATTCCATGATCATTGAAGCATGAAGTTGGTTGCCAGGGTTACATTTTATTGTGATTTTTGTTTAATTAGACGCTAATGTGTATTTATATAAAGTTTAATGATAATTGCATACATCCATCACAGAAAAAAAACTTCAACCTGTAGGTAAACCTCATATCATCACATTTTTATTCCATGATCAGTGAAGCATGAAGTTGGTTGCCAGGGTAAAATTTTATTACGATTTTTGATTAATTAGATTCTTATCTGTATTTACATAAAGTTTAATGATAATAGCATACATCCTTCACAGAAAAAAAACTTCAACCTGTGGGTAAACCTCAGACTATCACACTTTTTTCCCGTGATCAGTGAAGCATGAAGTTGGTTGCCAGGGTAAAATTTTATTATGATTTTTGATTAATTAGATTCTTATCTGTATTTATATAAAGTTTCATCATAATAGCATACATCCTTCACAGAAAAAAAAACTTCAACCTGTGGGTAAACCTGGCTTGGGACGGACGGACGGACGGACAGACGGACAGACCCGAACACTATATGCCCCCCACTTTCGTAGGCGGGCATAAAAAATTATTACAATGTTAAATAAGTAAAGATTATGGAAGTATTTTTGCAAGAAATTGAAAACATTTGTACAAACATAGGTAATCAATGATTACAGAGTTCGCCTTGTTATGGCACATTGTCAGAGTAACCCAATTTCGCCTGGATGCTGATCTACCATCCGAGATGTATGCATATGTAAGGTTACATGATCCTACCCTGTATAGTGACCGAGATCTGAACTTGTCCGAAAACTTGAATGTAAACCAATCAAGCGTAAAATATAGGTCAAAGTGACCTAATTTTGCCTGGATGCTGACCTAACATCAGAGATGCATGATATGCAAGGTTACATGATCCTACCATGTAACGTGACTGAAATCTGAACTCATCCAAAAACTTGAATGTAAATCAATCAAGCGTAAAATATAGGTCAAAGTGACCTAATTTTGCCTGGATGCTGACCTACCATCAGAGATGATGCATACATATGTAAGTTTACATGATCCTACCATGTATAGTGACCGAGTTCTGAACTGGTCCTAAAACTTGTATGTAAATCAATCTAGCGTAAAATATAGGTCGAAGTGACCTAATTTTGCCTGGATGCTGACCTACCATCAGAGATGCATGCCATATGCAAGGTAACATGATCCTATCATGTATAGTGACCGAGATCTGAACTTGTCCGAAAACTTTAATGTAAATCAATCAAGCGTAAAATATTGGTCAAACTGACCTAATTTTGCCTGGATGCTGACCTACCACAAGAGATGCATGCATATGCAAGGTTAGTTGATCGTATCATGTATACTGACTGAGATATGAACCTGAATGTAAATTTAAATGGAAGCCAATCAAGTGGAAAATATGTGTCGGAGAGACCCAATTTTCTTGGAGGCTTTGAGTCAACCCAAGATGCACCAGCACACAAAGTTTGATGACCCAACCATGCATAGTTGCAGAGATGTATGCCCAAATGCGGACGCAGACGTAGACATAGACATGGACGAGGACGCCACGGGTACACCAATAGTCCCCCTCAATTTCGTTGAGGCGAACTAAAAAAACTTTTTTTTGCTCTTGATTATGTAACAAATAATTGTTTTTAACTTAGTAGTAAGTCTTCCAAGGAAGACATGTGTCGCCTGCGTAATAACACTAAAAGTAAGTTCCGTCAAACAGGAAGTGGGCATGCGAGAGATCCCAAACTGTTACACCGAAAAGGTCCCCATACTGATACTCCAAGCCAAATTGCAGAAAGCTCAGATACATAGTTCCTGAAAAAACTGACAGAAAATTTTGTGACGCCGATGACGCAAGACGACAGATAGTGACCCCTATATGTCGCCACCGCGTGAACGCAGGCGACACAATAAAGTGGTAGCAGGGAATTACTCTAAAACTTAAAAGAGAGAAGTAAACCAAAGAAGATTTGAAAACAGAATTTAAAGGGAAATAACCCAGGACAAGATGATACTTGCTGTTTAAGCTGAAAATAGTCCAAGTCAAATAACTCCCACAAAAATAATCCGATCAATAAGGCAGTAAAGTATACACATCTACACATAATGACCAACAATCCTACCAAATATGAAAGCACCCCATTAAGCGGTTTCAGAGGAGTTGTAGTGACAAGATGATACTTTGATATTTTAATTGAAAATAGTCCAAGTTCCATAACTCCCACAAAAATTATCCAATCAATATGGCGGTATAGTATGCACATCGACACATCATGACCAACAATCCTACCAAATATGAAAGCAATACGTCAAGCAGTTACAGAGGAGTTGCAGTGACAAGTACAGGACTGACGGACGGACCAGTCAAAAACATTATACGCTCCCCAACTTCGTTGCATGGGGTATAATTATGTATTATGCTGTCATCAGCAGATAATAAAATAATTCTGTAACCCAGATCATGTTAATTCAGTTGGAGTTATCTACCTTGATTAGAACCGATAACCTTTATCTTTATGAATGAAAATGAACTCGCATTGTTGGGCCAATCCTTCACTTCGAAACAGACACCCCAGACACCCCAAGTGTTCCGTTGGACGCGATGTAATTGTACTAGAAGTTTCAGGGAAGGAGATATTTGGATATGTTTTCAATAGTCAAATATAAAATTATATTCCATGATGGCAACCATCTTGGTAAAGTGACGTTCCAACCTGAAAAAAACGCTTTTCTTACATGGGACCACCAAAGACGATTGTAGCCAAGTTTAGTTCCATTTGGCCAAGTAGTCTAAAAGTAGAGAGCTCTGCAGTGGGGAATCCAGGCCTCCATTAGATTGAAAAATATTCAAAATAACTAGTTTTTTTTTAAAGATTAGATTCCCCCTCTCTAAGCAGAAATTCTTGATCTGCAACTGCTCACAATGTATTTTCCTCTTGGCTTCAATGATTTCATGGAATTAGTGAGGACATGAAAAGCACTAATATTTACAAGGGACCATCCATGGGCTATTGTGGCCAATTTAGGCTCTGTTTGGCAGAGTAGTTTCAGAGAGATTCTGTTTTTTTTCCATAGTTTCCAATCTTAAATGCATGTTACTCACTGGCAATTATTTTGGATTTAGTGCAGACCTGTGAAACACTATTTTATAGGGGACCATCCAACAACTATTGTTGCCAAGATTGGTTGTGATTGGCCATTTAGTTTTAGAGAAGACCTCTGAATGTGTTTTCCTGTAGGTCCATTGTTAAACTACATGTATGTTCCCTTCTGGTGGCCATCTTGAATATAGTAGAGTCCTAAAAAATTTACAGTGGACCTGCGATGGGATATTGTGGCAAAGTTTGGTTCCAATTGTCCAAGTAGTATCGGATGAAAAATATCTCTGTACATTTTTTCCACAGGGCCCATTGTTAAACTATGGTAGACATCTTGTTTTTTATGTGGCCCTGAAACATTATTTTAAGAGGCCTCTCAAAGACTATTGTGGCCAAATTTTGTTCATATGTCATTAGAACATTCAGAGGAGAAGACTCCTGAAAGTTATTTTCAAATAGGGTTCAATATTAAACTATGTTCCCACTGGTGGATTAAGTGCAGACCTGAAATACACTTAATTTAGAGGGACCATCCATACTATCACACTTTTTTCCCGTGATCAGT
>MJUU01017744.1:68641-81654 GCA_002080025.1 Modiolus philippinarum | reverse complement strand
CATACAAAATATTATTCCTCTACGAGTTGTAGTATTCCAGATCTGGACTCTTACAAAAACTTTAACCTGAGTCACTTATGCATGAAATGTAGGTCAAAGTGACCGAATTTTAATCTGGAGCTTCGTAACTTTACAAGACGCATCTACATACAAAATATTATTCCTCTACAAGTTGTAGTATCCCAGGTCTGGACTCTTACAAAAACCTTTAACCTTAGTCACTCATGCATGAAATGTAGGTTTAAGTGAACTTATTTTTATCTGGAGCTTCGTAACATTACAAGACGCATCTGCATACAAAATATTATTCCTCTACAGGTTGTAGTTTCCCAGATCTGGACTCTTACAAAAACTTTAACCCGAGTCACTCATGCATGAAATGTAGGTCAAAGTAACCTATTCTATATATCAACCTCAAGTACTCTTCAAGATGCATCTATGGACAAAACATTGTCCATCTACGACTTGTTATTCAAAAGATATATGGTCTTAAGTTTGAACGGATGGACGAACGGGTCAAACGCTATATCCCCTCCCCAACTTCGTTGGGCAAGGGGATAAAAACGCTTTTCTTACATGGGACCACCAAAGACGATTGTTGCCAAGTTAAGTTCCATTTGGCCAAGTAGTCTAAAAGTAGAGAGCTCTGCAGTGGAGAATCCAGGCCTCCATTAGATTGAAAAATATTCAAAATAACTAGTTTTTTTTTTAAAGATCAGATTTCCCCTCTCTAAGCAGAAATTCTTGATCTGCAACTGCTCACAATGTATTTTCCTCTTGGCTTCAATGATTTCATGGAATAAGTGAGGACATGAAAAGCACTAATATTTACAAGGGACCATCCATGGGCTATTGTAGCCAATTTAGGCTCTGTTTGGCAGGGTAGTTTCAGAGGATTCTATTTTTTCCCATAGTTTCCAATCTTAAATGCATGTTACTCACTGGCAATTATTTTGGATTTAGTGCAGACCTGTGAAACACTATTTTTATAGGGGACCATCCAACAACTATTGTTGCCAAGATTGGTTGTGATTGGCCATGTAGTTTTAGAGAAGACCTCTGAATGTGTTTTCCTGTAGGGTCCAATGTTAAACTACATGTATGTTCCCTTCTGGCGGCCATCTTGGATATAATAGAGTCCTAAATAATTTACAGTGGACCTGCGATGGGATATTGTGGCAAAGTTTGGTTCCAATTGTCCAAGTAGTATCGGATGAAAAATATCTCTGTACATTTTTTCCACAGGGCCCATTGTTAAACTATGTTCCTTCTGGTAGCCATCTTGTTTTTTATGTGGCCCTGAAACACTATTTTAACAGGCCTCTCAAAGACTATTGTGGCCAAATTTTGTTCAAATGGCATTAGAACATTCAGAGGAGAAGACTCCTGAAAGTATTTTCAAATAGGGTTCAATATTAAACTATGTTCCCACTGGTGGATTAAGTGCAGACCTGAAATACACTTAATTTAGAGGGACCATCCATGGACTACTGTGACCAAGTTTGGTTCCGATTAGCCATGCAGTTTCAGAGAAAAAGATCTGTGAATCTGTTTTCTACAAGGTCCAATGTTAAACTTTGCTCGTGGCAATCTGAAAAAAACTTAATTTTAGAGGGGACCACCCAAGGACTATTGTGGCAAAGTATGGTTCCAATTGGTCAAGTAGTTTCAGTGCAGGAGATCTTTGAATGAAAAGTTAATGCTGACAAATGATGCAAGGTAATGGCAAAAGCTCACACTGGGTATAAGCCAGGTGAGCTAAAAGCACAGTGAGTGGCAAACTGAATTCTGTCATGCCCCATCTGATTGTTTGTAGGCAAACAAAATTGCAATTCAGTGTGATGTTACTACATTTAACTAATTTGAAATTAATTTATGCACAAGATTTCAAATTCACTACAAAAAGAAAACTTTTAATAAATAAATAAATACATTGTATAATACTTAAGATTTTTCTCATCTGTCTTAATGAAACACATTATAAATGTAGTCTATATAAGCCAATGCATGCATAAACATAAAAAAAAACAGAGAACAGCCCCACCTCCTGATAAGCTCACCTTGTTGTGCAATATATTGTCTAATTGCCAAAATATAAACACATTCTTATCTTTACAAATAGATTGGTATCAAAAAATTTCTTGCTTTTTATATTTGTCACATGTAGTTTATGTAAGATATATCAGTAAACTGGAATTGACTTTACCCTTCTTCTTAAATGGATGTGGATACTATTGGTATCAAATAGGTGAGCTCACTTGATGGAGTGGGCTAAAAATGATCTATTTGCGGGGGTATAATATAGATTCTATAACCAAATTTGTGAAAAAAATTGCATCTTCCCAATTTACTCATTATAATTGCAAAAAATTATTTATCCAAATTCTGTTGCTGTATAAAACAAGTGTGGACCCTGCTTGACCATCAAATTGATGTGAAAACCCAAACTGACTTAAATAAATAGACAAGAGGCTCTCAAGAGCCTGTATCGCTCACCTGGCCCTTGATTAACATAGACATTTTATGTTAAAGAGCCCTTATATATAATTAAACTATAAATCCAATATCCCTAATTAGTTAAAGCGGAGAAGACCTCTGTTAGTTTAACATTGGACCCCATGGGAAACACTACGTTCCCCGCTGGCTGCCATATTGGATATCGCGCTGACCTGAAAAACATCTTTTTGCAAGGGACCACCTAAGGACTATTGTGGCCAAGTATGGTTCCAATTGGCTCAGTAGTTTCAGAAAAGAAGATCTTTGAAAGTGTTTTCCCATAGGGTCCAATGTTAAAACTATGTTTCCCCCTGGCGGCCATCTTGAATATCGCGCTGACCTGAAAAACACATTTTTTGCAAAGGACCACCTAAGGACTATTGTGGCCAAGTTTGGTTTCAATTGGCCCATTAGTTTCAGAGGAGAAGGTCTTTGAATGTGTTTTCCCATACTAAGGGTCCAATGTTAAAACTATATCCCCCGCTGGCAGCCATGTTGAATGTAGCGCAATCCTGAAAAACACCTTTTTGTAAGGAACCACCCAAAGACTATTGTGGCCAAGTTTGGTATCAATTGGCTCAGTAGTTTCAGAGAAGAAGATCTTTGAAAATAATTTCCCATAGGATCCAATGTTAAAACTATGTTTCCCGCTGGTGGCCATCTTGAATATAGCACTGACCTGAAAAACACCTTTCTTGCAAAGGACCACCTAACGACTATTGTGGCGATGTTTGGTTCCAATTGGCCCAGTCGTTTCAGAAAAGAAGATCTTTGAATGTGTTTTCCCATAGGGTTCAATGTTAAAACTGTGTCCCCCTCTGACGGCCATGTTGATTCTAGCGCAATCCTGAAAAACACCTTTTTTGTATTGACAGCCCAAAGACTATTGTGGCCAAGTTTGGTACCAACTGGCTCAGTAGTTTCAGAGAAGAAGATCTTTGAAAATGTTTTCCCACAGGGTCCAATGTTAAAACTATGTTCCCCGCTGGCAGCCATCTTGGAAATTGCGCGGACCTAAAAGACACCCTTCTTGTAAAGAACCACCCAAGGACTATTGTGACCGAGTTTGGTTCCAATTGTCTCAGTAGTTTCAGAGAAGAAGATCTTTGAAAGTGTTTTCCCATAGGCTCCAATGTTAAAACTATGTTTCCCGCTGGTGGCCATCTTGGAATTCGCGCAGACCTTAAACACACTTTTTTTGTAAGGGACCACCCAAGGACTATTGTGGCCAAGTTTGGTTCCAATTGGCTCAGTAGTTTCAGAGAAGATCTTTGAAAATGGTTTCCCATAGGGTCCAATGATAAAACTATGTCCCCCGCTGGTGGCCATTTTGGAAATCATGCGGACCTAAAAAACACCTTTTTTGTAAGGGACCACCCAAGGACTATTGCGGCCAAGTTTGGTTCCAATTGGCTCAGTAGTTTCAGAGGAGAAGATCTTTGAATAAAAGTTTACGGACGGACGACGGACGCAAAGTGATGGCAAAAGCTCACCCTGGCATAGCCAGGTGAGCTAATAATGGGGAACTCAACATGATCACTGGACCATGAATTTGAGGTCACAGACATAAGTCATGTGGCAGACTGCCATGTACTACCCAAGACCAACCCACATACCAAATATTATTGACATACCAGTAATAGATACTTGAATATTTAACATAATTACTGGACCATGAAATTGAGGTCACACAAAAATCATCATGTACTTCATGAGACCAACCCACATACCAAATATCATTGGTGTACCATAAATAGTTACTGAAAAATTGATCTAATCAGAAAAAAAAACTTACATGATCACTAGACTATGAAATTTAGTTCATGGACAAAAACCATATGACAGACTGTCTTGTACTCCCCATGGCCAAGGCAAACCTATATACCACATATCAGTAACCTACCACTAACAGTTACTGACAAACTAAACTAACCACAATAACTTAACATGTTCATTGGACTGTGAAATTGGGGTCACAGGCAAAAGACATTCAGCCTACTACCATGTTCTATCTATGACCAACCTATATACCAAATATCATTGACCTTACACTTACATGTACAGAGAAAGTGACCTAATCACAAACTTAACATGCTAACTAGACCGTAAAATTGAGGTCAAGGACAAATGCCATATGACAGACTGTCATGTACTATAGAAGACCAACCTACACACCAAATATCATTGACCTACCACTAATAGTTACTTAGAAACTAAACTTATCATAACAAGAATAGAATTCCTAGGTTCCCTGCCGCTCAAGCAATATACTAGTATACTGTATATGAAATTGCAATAATTTCAAACATTCGGGCTGTTCCATAATTAAATATGTAGGGATACAAAAAGTATCAACCAAGGCTGATGTTTGAACCTGACCAAGGTATTAGTGGTATTAACATTTGGTATACATTTCATGAAAATCTGTCAAAATTTGTAGCCATGAGAGTGCTGAAAAGGTCAATACGGAGTCATTATTTTGGTCAAAGCCCTATAACTTCGTCAAAAAGTCTCTACCGAGGCTCATCTTCGAAATTGACCAAGGTATTAGTGGTATAAACATTTGGTATAAATTTCATGAGAATCAGTCAAAATTTGTAGGCATGAGAGTGCTTACAAGGTCAATTTTTGGCTAAAACAGTGTCATTATTTTGGTCAAAGTCCCATAACTCCGTCAAAAAGTATGGACCGAGGCTGATTTTAGAACATGACCAAGGTATTAGTAGTATCAGCATTTAGTAACAATTTCATGAAAATCTGTCAAAATTTGTAGGCATGAGAGCGCTTACAAGGTCAATTTTTGGATAAAATGGTGTCGTTATTTTGGTCAAAGTCAAAAAGTATATATATAGGCCAAGGCTAATTTTAGAACTTGACCAAGGTATTAGTAATACAAACATTTGGCATAAATTTCATGAAAATATGTAAAAATTTGTAGACATGAGAGCACTTACAAGGTCAATTTCTATGTCCCCGCTCCACGTTGCGACGGGGGACAAAAACTTAACATGTTCATTGAACCGTGAAATTGAGGTCACAGATAAAAGCCATACGACAGACTGTCATGTACTATCTAAGACCAACCAACTGACCAAATATCATTGACCTACCACTAATAGTTACTGAGAAACTAATCATAAAAACTTAACATTTTCATTGGGCCATGAAATTGAGGTCACAGACAAAGCCATATAGCAGACTGTCATGTACTACCCAAGACCAACCTACATACTACATATCATTGACCTACCACTTATAGTTACTGAGAAAATGACCTAATCACAAAAACTTAACATGAGTTTACGCCACCGGCGAAGTTATCTTACTTTATACATCTATTTCTCACTTTCCACCATTTTTGTCAGGGCGAGACAAAAAATCAAGCATTCTGATGACCTATACATTTAGGTATTGTCCTTACCAATCTAATGAAGCGTGGTTTCAATCAGACCAGACGCCGGAGATGTAAGAGAAGTGGCAACCATAAAATTTTGTGATAGACAACAAAGGGACAAAAACAACATGTCTCCCCATCAAAAGGAAAGGAGACACAATTTATGCAAAGGTAAATAATCAAATATTCTACAAACAGACACTCAAATATATACACCAAGCTCAAAATCAAATATTCTACAAACAGACACTCAAATATATACACCAAGCTCAAAATCAAATATATACACCAAGCTCAAAATCAAATATATACACCAAGCTCAAAATCAAATATATACACCAAGCTCAAAAATCAAATATATACACCAAGCTCAAAATCAAATAATCTAGTGTCTATGATATGTTCAGTAAAAATCTGCATTCGGACATCTGTATTTATGACATATCATCTACAGTGTTGACAATAATTTCTGCCAATCTAACAGCTTCTGTTGCACTATCCTCTTCATATAAATCTGATGGAGCTTTAGGATAAAATACAGCCCTTGGATATCTCATTTTTGTATAGTCTCCTACAAGTCTCTCGAGCTTCTGTGCAGCATCATTCAGTGTCGGATTAGTTACTGCTGTTGTCATCAACGAATGACCATTGCTTACTTTCTTCACATCTTCGGCAACTTGAACTGATTTTAAAGCCTTTTCAGCTGCCTGAAAATTAATATGAACACTGCCAAGCTATTGATAATAAATTACTATAAGATCATAAGGTACCTCATTTTACTGACAAGTGAAGCACCATGGAACCTACTTTGGAACACCATATACTAGATACTGGTACTAAAATTAAGGAACACATTAGTTTTTTAATAGGATTTTGAAGTGAACATTTTGATGATCTAAATGACTTGAACAAAACAACTGTAAATTGTAGTTACTGACTATTTTAGATTTCAAGAAATTGAACAATTACAGATATTTTCATTTCTTATATTTAAAAGACAGTCTGATCCTTCAATAAACGTTGAGGAATACCGTAGTGTGTAGATCTTGAAGATTAAAGTGTAATGGCATACCTGTCAACCTTTGAAAGCCCCAAGTAGGGAGATCTCCCTACCAAAATTGTCTCAAGTAGGGAGATCTCCCTACCAAAAATTTGCTCAAGTAGGGAGATTTGTCGTAAGAGGCTTTCGCGACATATATTTAGGCCAATTTTAACACAATTTAGACTAAATGATACTTAAATGTATGAATATACTCAAATAAGGTACTTTGCTCAAGCACATATACTGATTTATTCAATACTTATCAGTTTTGTTCCTACCATGCATAGTTTTACTTGGCCATTTAAATGCAGATCTGGTATCAGAATTATTGTCTAAGTGGCGTTCTTATTAATTTGAGTGCCTCTTGTCTATTCTTTTTGAGTATATAATCATTCTTGTGACACAAATTTATTCAGTGAAACAATACTATCTGACTGGGAGGTGTTTAATGTCCTTGACTGTAGGTCTCAAATACAGATAGAAAATCAAAAAATTTATATACTGTAAAAGAAATTTCTTTGAATTAGTAAAAAAGAATTTTTAATTTTGCAAATATCAACTAACTTTGCTTTTAAACATTTTTATGCCTTTAAATTAAGGTTCAAATTTGTTTTTGCTGTAAATTAATTAATATATAAGGATCATAATTCAAATGCTTTAGAATAAAATCATAAATTTTAAAGGGAAACAACTCAAAATACGTGTTCCGGTAAAAATAGATATTTTTTCCCTGTCTTCATAGGGAATTTTATTGTGAAAATATAGTGGAAACGAAATTCAATGACAAACAAGTGTGGATCGTATTGCAAGGCAATACAGAAGTCCCCTACCAGTGGAATAATTCTTTGTTACACCAGCAAAAATAGTTCAATAAGAAAAGTTTTCCTAGCCCAAGGCCCATAACTCCATCATAAATCAATGGACCAAATCCATACTCAAGTTTGATCTGTAACCCATAATGGTTGATTAACAATGCAAATATCAGCTTGATATCTGAAACGGTTGGAAAAAAAAGTCTGGAAAACCTATATTTTACCAAAATTATCAAAGGCCAATAACTCCGTCCAAAATCAATGGACCGGAACCAAACTCGAGCTTGATCTGTAACTCATAGTTGTAGACTCACATAGCAAAGATTAGCTTCATATCTGGAACGGTTTAGAAAAAAAATCCGGAAAACCTATATTTTACCAAAATTTTCTAAGTCAAAGGCCCATTACTCCATTCAAAATCAATGGACCGGAACCAAACTGGAACTTGATCTGTTACTCATAGTGGTAGACTCACATAGCAAATATTAGCTTCATATCTGGAACGGTTTAGAAAAAAAATTCTGGAAAACCTATATTTTACCAAAAATTTCTAAATCAAAGGCCCATAATTCCGTCAAAAATCAATGGACCGGAACCAAACTCGAACTTGATCTGTAACTCATAGTGGTAGACTCACATAGCAAATATTAGCTTCATATCTAGAATAGTTTAGAAAAAAGTCCGGAAAACCTATATTTTACCAAAATTTTCTAAGTCAAAGGCCCATTACTCCATTCAAAATCAATGGACCGGAACCAAACTCGAACTTGATCTGTAACTCATAGTGGTNNAAAAAAGTCCGGAAAACCTATATTTTACCAAAATTTTCTAAGTCAAAGGCCCATAACTCCGTCCAAAATCAATGGACTGGAACCAAACTCGAACTTGGTCTGTAACTCATGGTGGTAGACTTACATACCAAATAGTAGATAAATGTCTCTTATAGTATGGGAAAAAAGTCCGGAAAACTGAGTGTGACGGACTGACGGACTGAGTGCAAACCTAAAGTCCCCTTCGGCTAAGCCGGTAGGGGACTAATAAAAATATTTTCTTAATATGTGATGAGATAGGGATGAGCCACTGGAATAGGTACCTTTTTCTTGATTCCTAATTTATATGATAAGGGTACTAATTTGTGATGAAAATATGTGATAAGGATAAGAATTTCAGATAAGGTTATGTGATAAGGTCAACATGTAATTTCTAAATCAGATACCAATTAGCATTTGACATTTGTACATTGATATAGGTATCAAAACATGTCATTTCCCTACTTTGTGATTGAAAATGAAGCATTTTCTGTTTTCATCCCAATAAATGACCAGATATACTTGTCTGGATTGTATATGATTAGGTATACTTTTCTGCTAAAAATATGGGATAAGGTATATATTTTTGAGATTCTTAATATATGATAAGGGTGGGGGTCCTGATGTGCCAGCGGCTCACCCCTACCAAAAAATATGAGTAGTTGTAACTGTCAGATATGATAGTAATCCCCCATTTCCCGTTTGAAGCCAGAAAACAAATGTTATAGATACTAGATGTAATCTTAAAAAAAATTTTTTGATATCCAAATATATCAATAGTTAGTAGGTTCATGGTTGCTATGTCAAATTCTGAAATATAAGTGGTCTTTGGGAGTTTCATGAAATTTACCTGAATTGGAATCAAACATTTTTGATAATGTTTGTTCTATTAAAAACAAATTCTGATTTGTATTCACAAAAACATGTCCATGGACCTTGAAATTGAGGTCACAGACACAAGCAATAAATAGCAGACTGTCATGTACTCCCCAAGATCAACTTATATATCAAATATACCATATAGCGGGTTATTTTCGCGTGTCAAAAATTTGGCGGGTTTGAGTGGAAAATGTATGCCAAAAATTTAAGCGGTTTAAATTTTCGCAGATATCCTTAGTATACAAAAAATATTCACGGAATTTATTTTCACGATTTAAATACACGAAAATTACCCCCTATACGGTAAGTGACCTTCCACTTACCACACAATATTACTGGCAATCCCATCTACAGTGGCTATCCCGCCTGCAGATTTGTAAACAACTTGAAGACAGAAGAAGGTGATGCTTTCACTTATTAATATTCAATAATATATTTGTCTTTTATGCTTTAAACGTAGCTAACATGTAATGAATATTCATGACAAATACTAATTAACGATCTTTTGAAACTTTGGAGATTTTAAGGAAGAAATTTGCAATTTTTACTTTTATTGCTGAAAATCTGCATTGAAACACTTTTCATCTAAAAACGCCTTTATAAAACTTTAGAACTTCGAAGCTTATGTAATGTACAACATTTGATTTATTGTATATGAAATCTAGCTTTTCATTTAGTACTGCATAACGGCGGAATCCTCATTTTATTTATAGCTCTTGGCAATCCCGAACAACAGGTTTTAAAATTATTGACTATCACTGAAAACAGATAGTGACGATCCCAAACGATGAACTAAGNCTAAGCTTAAAAGAAGCAAACAAAATTATTTGTATTTAAAGAGGGTAGCGTAGTAAACATATTGTTTCAACTAGATATATCTTTTTTTTTTCATAAATTGGTGGCCTTTATATGTTATCGGAGCATTCATCGAGTTCTGGGCAAAATAAAGCAACGCTGACCACATAAATTCCACGAACAAGAGGCTCCCAAGAGCCTGTATTGCTCACCTAGAGCATAAATTCCAAGAACAAGAAACTCTCAAGTGCCTGTATCGCTCACCTGGAGCATGACCAATGAAATTAGTTAAAAAACGTTTTTGTTAAAGGGCCTTAATTTCAAACTATGTAAAGAAACACTTGTGTCAAATCGTCCAACATTTATGCATTTTCATTTCTACCTGCTTTCTTGATCAGCGCTTCATAAATAATTCATGCCATATTTCTTATAAATGCATTCAGAAGTTCTAGAGAACTTTGTATATATTTCTCATAGGGTCCAATTTAGAAAATTCCCTGCTGGCAACCATGTTTGGTGACAATTCGACAACAGAGTATGAACCTGAACAACATCTTTTTTGCAAGGGACAATCTAACACTTTTGTAGCAGAGTTTGGTTCTGACTGTCTCAGCACTTTCAGATGAGAAGATCTTTGGATGTCTTTTCCAAAAGGGTCCAAAGTTAAAACTATGCTCCCCGCTAGCGGCCATCTTGGATATAGCGGTGGCCTGAAAAACACACATTTTTTGCAGAGGACAACCTTAAGACTATCGTTGCCAAGTTTGGTACCAGTTGTCTCAGCAGCTTCGGAGAGGAAGTGTTTCCCTAAGATCCAATGTTGAAATTATAATCCCTGCTGGTGGCAGTCTTTGATACAGCACAAATACGAAAAACAACATTTTTATTTTTTGCAGAGGACCACCTAAAGACTATTATGGCCAATTTTTTTTCCAATCAGCTCAGCAGATTCAGATGAGAAAATCTTTGAATATCTTTTCGCATAGGGTCCAATGTTTAACAGTGTTCCCCACTGACAGCCACCTTGGATACAGCGCTGACCTGAAAAACAACTTTTTTGCAGGGGGGCACCTTAGGACTACTATGGCCAAGTTTGGTTCCCATTGGCTCAGTAGTTTCGGAACAGATCTCTTAATATGTATTCCAATAGGGTCCAATGTTAAAACTATGCTCCCTGCTGGCAGCCATTTTGGATAAAGCGCCGACCTGAAAAAACATCTTTTTTTTCGCAGGGGACCACCTAAGAACTATTGTGCCAAAGTACTTGACTCAGCACTTTCAGAAGAGGAGAATATATTTGAATGTCTTTTCCCATTGGGTCCACTGTAAAAACTGTGTTCCCCGCTGGCGGCCATCTTTGTAGAGGACCACCTAAGGACCATTGTGGCCAGGTTTGTTTCCAATTGGCCCAGTAGTTTCAGTGGAGAAGATCTTCAAATAAAAGTTTACACCAGACTGACGAATTTTGAAATCAACTCATCCCTCTCATCTTACTGAACATTTATACAAAGTTCCGGTAAATTCTGCAATATAGTTCTTAGATATTTAATCCTCAGTTTATTGGAGGAAGAGTAATAATAATGACAAGAAGAAGAAGAAGACTTCGTCTTGGGTGACATAAAAAATAAAGAAAACAGAACAATACCCCTTAATGCAAATATCATTTTAAGGTAGTACAGAAGTCCTTTGTGATTTAAGCATGGATACATCAATATCATGCACTGTATGATAATAGAAAACGGGGTTTTGGGAGATGGTTATGATTAGAGGAGTAATTACTTTTGAACGAAACCAAGTTGTTTACAACTGAACAAGCTGCACTCTATCAACACTTTTTTGAAAATGTTTATGATCATAACATTGTTCACAGCCCTAACATGTAAGAAAAACATGACACAAAAGTGATAAATGTGATCAATTATAATCAAATGGCATGATTACTATATGAGTTCGGGATTGCCACTTCCCAGCTATAATCTGTTGTCAGTGATAACTACATCTGTTGTTTCTGTTAACCAAACCAGAGGCTCCCAGGAGCCTGTATCGCTCACCTGGCTTTCAGTTGCCTTAATCAAGGAAACATTGTAAGTTATACAGTTAATCTTCAGTTTCTC
Organism: Modiolus philippinarum; assembly: GCA_002080025.1. NCBI lineage: Eukaryota > Metazoa > Mollusca > Bivalvia > Mytilida > Modiolidae > Modiolus > Modiolus philippinarum. The sequence goes on along the minus strand of MJUU01017744.1, from coordinate 69,313 downwards.
AAACTTTTGTAGCTCGAACACCTCCAATATCTTGAACTGTTTTTAAAGTCTGATCATGTTTTACTATATTTCTTTGTTGGGCTTTTTTTGACAAAAAACGTTCTTGCTAAGGACCACTTTCGACACCAGTTTTGAAGTCGAGACGTCATTTTGTAAATGGCAGTCAACAAACAATTTTCAACATCGGTTTTGAAGTTGCAACATCAATATCTATTTGGAAATCAAATTTCATTGAAATCGGACAATGTTGAATTTTCCCGCCTTTTTAGGCGGCCATTTTAAAAATGGCGGTCAACGAACAATTTTTAACATCAGTTTTGAAGTTGCGACATCAATATCTATTTGGAAACCAAATGTCATTGAAATCGGACAATGTTGAATTTTCCCGCCTTTTTTGGTAGCCATTTTGAAAATGGCAGTCAACGAACAATTTTGAACACCAGTTTTGAAGTCTCAACATCAATTTCTATTTGGAAACCAAATTTCATTGAAATCGGACAATGTTGAATTTTCCCGCCCTTTTTTGGGGCAGCCATTTTGAAAATGGCAGTCAAGGAACAATTTTCAACATCAGTTCTGAAGTAGCCACAGCATGGCAAACATTTCATCAGTTTACACTTGACCTTCATCTTCTATAGTTTTAGAAATAAAAGATGAAAAATACGAAAATTT